>RYFJ01000007.1:0-282181 GCA_003991445.1 Oryza meyeriana var. granulata | reverse complement strand
AAAGAGAGAGATAATCCCATATGCAATAGTTACTCAGGATTAAACAATTAGAGTGATATTTAATCCCATATCCAATAGTTATTCAGGACAAAGAATTAGAGTTTATTGATGCTAAAACAGTGCATAATCCAACAACAATACACCGACGACCAGCGATCTAGGCACCCCAAATTGTGACAAACACACATGAAGCAAGAATAAACAAACACACAAAACAACCGGGCGGTCACACCACGGCAGGATGCAAAGATTAGATTGATTATCAGACTCAGACTCCAGGGAAGGAGCTGCAGAGCGTACCCTGCGACACGGCCCGCGCCACCTCCGCCCCCAGCCGCGACGTCAGCCGCGCCTCCGACACCGCGCTGTGCAGGCGGCTGCAGCGATCACGCGAAAGCCCCAGCAGCCCGCCCCACGGACGGCGTCCTGCACCCAACACACATACACAAACCAAAAAATCAATCTCAGCAATGGGGAAATGCGCGAGGGGTCAGCCTGCCGCTTACCGAGGGGCAGGAGCGAGGCTCGTTAGGCAGGGAAGGCGGCACGGGGGCTCCGTCGCGCGGCGGAACAGGAGGACCAGGCGGCGGCGGCGGGGCGGGAGAAGGAGCGGAGGCGAGACGCCATGGCCGGGGAGGAGAGAGAAGAGACGGCAAACGAGACGAGGATTTTTAGGGTTCCAATTTGAGGAGCCCAATTAATGTGGGCCTAATTAGGCCTCATGTAATTATATTCCAATATGGGCCAATACTGGGCATGGGCTTTCTAGCCCAACTAGGCCTATCCGCTTGCAATTACTCTCTCGGCTCTCGCGTGTGTGTGCTTCTCTCTCGTCTTCACTGCGCGGCTTGTTCCAGAAGCTTCTCGAAAGTCGGAACCCCCATGGCGTCCGGCGATCCGGTGGACGCGGCGGCGGGGGAGGCGATGGAGGTGGAGGAGGCGGAGCGGTGCCTCGACCTGACGAGCTGCCAGCTGCACGATTTGAGCGAGGTGGAGATCCCGCCCACCCTGGAGGAGCTCGACCTCACGGCCAACCGCCTCGCCGCGGTCGACCCCCGCATCGGGCCGCCTCTCCCGGGGCTTCCGCAAGCTCTCCTTGCCCGCCAGAACCTCCTCGATGACGCCGCCGTTGCGCCGCTCTCCACCTGGGGCGACATCGCGGGCTTGCAGGTGATTTCAGTCTCTCTATTGGGAATCTAGGGATTTAGGGATGTGTGGTTGCGCTACTCTGGTGTGGCGCGCATCATCGAAATGCTCTTGGTTCTCAAATTAACATTGCTTGTGGAAACCATGCCTTGCCATTTCTTTTACTTTATAGCAACAAATTTTCTCTTGCAATTACATCATCACACTATGATTTTAGTCGACCTACATAGAAGCGTTTTTATAGAATAAAACTTTAGACGATCCTGTGGTTAGTAACTTTTTTGCGTTAGTATGGTTATTCGATGTGTATAGAGGCAACGGAGAATTTACATGTTATTGTTTATGGCCATTCAGAGTTTATGTATGATTTGGGTGTCAACAAAAAACAGTTAATGTGATTGTTGAGAGGGGAAGGCAATCAGTTTTCCATATTCCAGAAATTTAGCCTTCAGAAAAAATGGGTTAGGTACAGGTACTGAGGTGATCGATTATGCCATGTTTCATTTCAACCAGTACAAACACAGGCAGCTAAAAGAACTGCATCTATGCAAAGAATTTAGTTTTTAAAATTTAGATATTGGATGACTCGTCGACATTACATTTATCCTTGAAAATACAATCTTAACTAATATGTTATGCTAAATACATTTTGCATGGTTTCAAAGTGTTTAATCACTTATTAGTTTTTCTCTTGAACTTATTTGGTACTTCTCCTTTGTCACTGGCAGTAGAATTATTTGCGTTTTTTTCTAAATAATTTGATTAACTATATATTTTCTCATTCCTATTGTAGAAAAAGTGAAATAATTATATAATGATATCTGAAAAACATGCCCTCTTTCAGGAGTTGGTCCTTAGAGATAACAAGCTTACAACAATTCCTGATGCCAGCATCTTTAAAGGTCTTCTGGTTTTTGATGTATCTTTCAATGAGATATCTTCGTTAAAGGGGCTGTCCAATGTTTCCAGCACACTGAAGGAACTCTATGTTTCAAAGAACGAAGTTGCAAAGATGGAGGAACTTGAACACTTCCATGCATTAGAAATTCTTGAACTTGGTAGCAACAGATTAAGGGTAAGCAATTTGGAGTATGATTTAAAATTTTGGTGTTTATTGGAGGTTACTTCCTCTAGCCAATGAAGTTAGTCAGATTTGATGAATAATGATGAATTATGTACTGCATATTCTTACTTATCTACTGAATTTCAGGTGATGGAAAATCTTGAAACCTTGGCAAATCTACAAGAGCTATGGCTGGGAAGAAATCGAATCAAGACAATTAACCTATGTGGTTTGAAAAAAATTAAAAAACTAAGTTTGCAAAGCAACAGGCTGACTTCAATGAATGGGTTGCAAGTACTATAACATTACTTCCCCACATCCCTGAATTCCCTGCTTTTCTGGTTTAAGCGCTTCTTGGTAATCTGTCCAGTGTTCTCTTATTCAGGAATGTATTGAACTAGAGGAACTATACCTCAGTCATAATGGAATACAAAAGATGGAAGGCCTCTCTACCTTGCAGAACCTTCGTGTTTTAGATGTTTCATCCAACAAGCTAACTTCTATCGAAGATATTGAAACCTTAACCAGGTAACACTGTACTTAACAGATTGCTTGTCACCCTTAGACACAAAAATTTGTAAACATCGTGACTAAAAATATGCTATCGAAGATATTGGTTCTGACTCCTTTCATTACCACCCTAATTTGCTATGCAGGTTGGAGGACTTGTGGTTGAATGACAACCAAATACCATCACTAGATGGGATAGAATCTGCTTTGGCTAGTTCACGGGAGAAGCTGACTACCATATATCTTGAGCGAAATCCTTGCGTAAGTACTGCAAATCTATGTCATTAGTCTCAACTGTTCTTGAAAATTTAAATTGACTGTATCAAAGATGAACTGATCTGGGAATAAGAAAGGAGCCTTCTCCATGTAAGACAAAAGGTAGCACATGGTATTAGTATATTTGCTCCCCAGCTTCTGATGAATTTAACCACATATGTTTCATCGACTGTCAAGACCTTTTCATCAATTCAGTGTCTTCTAAATGTGAAACAACTCCATTGATTTGTATTGAAAAGTTACATAAGAGTTTTGTATTGCTTGAAATTTTTTTTTATCCTTTATTTCTCATGAATCTTTGTAATTGCGCTACAGTTGAAATTTAACAACCAACAATTTATTTATTGAAGTACAAACAGAATAGCTAGGATTTTATTGAGCTTGAAGAGCCTGTACTAAAAATTCTGTAATGCTAGTTAGAATAAATAGTCTGTTGGTTTTCAAGGAATGCACATAGATTCCAGTGACAGAAATTAATGTCTATCCTGTGGAGGCCAGAGTACTTTGTGTTTCAGCATATTGCAGCACTCAGATAACCTTTTCTTTCCATGTATTTACTATTGCCCAGTGCAATGTTGAGATTGAATCTTCATTGCCTATATCTTTTCATTTTTGCAGGCAAAAACTCCAAACTATTCATCAACATTGAAGAAAATATTTCCAAATCTTGAGCAAATTGATTCAGATATGCTAGCATGAAACTGATGACCTTCTGGAAGATAGGGAAGAAACTCAGGTGGAGTAGTCCTACTAGCGTGTTTTCTTTTCTAAAGATCAAAGCGTGGGCAGCCTGAAGAACAAGTAATAATAAACTATGGATGAAGCAATGCGTCATTATCGTCCAAAATATCAAAATTGCTTGACCTTTTTCCTGCTACATGTTCTGATCCTGTTACTGGATGGATCATCGTCACAGGCTTTTCTTTGTCAACTTTACTCCCAATACAGACATCAAGGAGGCTGGGTTAGAGAGGTAGGTAGAGCGTGTGGGACTGAATGTTTAACCAATAAAGCTAGCAGACTGATGTTTGAGCCAATAGAGTCCATGCCCAAGTTACTGTTTTGGCAGATGCTGTTGCATTTGATGTTACCTGTACTATTTTGACAGAAGCTATTGCATTTGATGTTACCTGTAGAAGTTAGTTTGTTCCGAAATGTATCTTTAAACGTCCATCTGACTGTTTGAGGCTGATCCAAGTTTATGAAAGCAGAAAACATTTGAATGTTTGTGCCTATAACATACTTACATGTGAAGGGCTTTCCAATTGGCTGTAAAGTGTATACAGCCGCGTTTTGGTTATTCCATTTGCTACAGAGTAAGTTTAATTCATGAGGAATCTATCAACCTATTTGCTCCTCCCTCTCAGCTACGGGGTATTGTCGCCCCGTTTTCTTGTTCGTCCATCTTGTGAAAATCATGACGACATGACCATTAACAATATTTCTGGGAGGTTCAAGGAAACTTGAGGATCTGATCAAGAAAAGGAATAAATTACTACTACAGAACTCTACATCTGTAAAGGCTCAAGGAGATCCATTATAGATTACTTAATTTGTAACAGTTATTTTAACCGTTAAAGATAGGGGTAGAAGCCATGAGTAGCTTAAGGAGACCCATCATAGATAACTTAATCTGTAACGGGTATATATTTTAACCGTTAAAGATAGAGGTATAAACCGTGAGCCGTTACAAATAACAATCTATCTATAACAACTATTAAATACGAGCCGTTATAGATATAGCACCGGTCATCTATAACGGCTCGTAACAAAGAGTTTATCTATAACGACTCTCTATTATGAGTCATCGCAGATAACGGATACTACATCTCTAGTAGCTTCACTTTAGTAGCCGTTAGAGATAGCTGCCCATGACCATATTGTACAACAGTATAGCCGTCTCCCCTATCTCTCCACCTACTCTCTCTCCCTTATCTCATCTCTTTTTCCCGATTTCCACCGTTGCACCAATCTCCTCTCTCTCACTTCGCCATGATCTCCAGTGCTCACCGGCAGCGTTGCTTCCTTGTCCTGATGCGGCTGCCGACTCAACTCTTTCTCCTCGACGCGGATAGCGCTGCTAGCCCGCCGCCTCTCGCTCTCCCACCTGGTCGGGCGCTGCCTCCAAGCGTCGACGATGGTGGCGGTCCAAGCCCGAGCGTCGGAGGTGGCAGCGGTCTCGCACCGGATGCCGTAGCCTTCACTCTTCCTCCTCGCGACATGGACGCGGCCGCCTGTCCCTCGTCCTCCTGCTCGAGCGTCGCCTCCGCTACGCCCTCTCCTCAGTCGCCGGCGCCCAACCTCGAGGTCAGGGTGGTCGGATTTGGTGGGCCCGAGGTCGAGGCGGCCGGATCTGGTAGCCCCTGAGCTCAGGGTGACCACATCTAACCGCAGTGAACTCGGAGGCTGCTAGATCCGTCGACGTCAGCCTGACACCCCGTTGCCTTCGCCGTCCCTGTAGCGGAGTGGTAGAAGCAGCATGGCGTCTCGCCTCCCTTCTCCCTGACGACGTCGAGGATGAGCAGCGGTGATGTGGCCCTAGCGACGGAGATCGATTGGCCACATTTTCTTTTGTATTTTTTTACCTGGATTTTTCCTATCACTAATGGCTCACCATTCCAAACCGTTACAGATGTGAGACATGTGTGACGGCTACAGATAAACCTCCACATCACCGGTCAAAAATCTATAACAGCTGAGTTATGAGAGGTTCCGTGACAGTCAAATGAAGATCCGTTAATACATCGACCAATGAAGCTTTTAATTTGGTGAAACATGGCTGTATTGCACTTGGTAAGGTGAAGAGAAGGCATGATTGTAATTATTTATGTATATTTTTTTGGGGAACTAAATTCATCTTCTTTCATTCAAAATCAAATTTATATATTTATTCTATTGTAAGTTTTAACCGTGTTATTATCAATCATTAAAAATGGGATATTGAAAGTATATCTAACCCTAAGTGGGTTTTGGTTGATTAATGACAAAGCAGTTAAGGAACTAATGAGTTTATCGAGAATTGTGCAGAGAACTAATGAGTTTATCGAGAATTGTGCAGAGAATTAGTCTTAGATTGCTTGGTGTGGTGCATGGAGACCCCAAAAAAACATGACGCAAAACGGCAAAACGACTCAGAGTTTATTTTAAATTCTTTTGAATTTTCTTTTGAGTTATAGGAAAACCGTACTATCAAGAGGGATTATAAACAGTGTTCTAAAACTACTTAAGTGCTTAAGATCCAAATAGCTAAGAGTTCATCACTTTGGCACATCACATACATTTAGGATGTGCAAGTTTTAGTGTCAGGGTCGGAGGTTCCTACCCTTGGGGTCAGAGGCTCCGACCAGCTCTCTTGGTGAGAGACTAAGTGTTGACCGAAGGTTCCTATCTCTGTCGTCGGAACCTCCTGACCAAAATCTGTGAGTAACGACTAAGTAACGTATGCCAATGCATATAAAGCCCAGATCTTGTTTCTAGCCATTAGTTAGCTATTTCACTTCTATTCCATTGTCTCCTAACCTCTCCTAAGGTTTTTTGAGCTCTCCAAACTAGTTCTAGTGGCTTCCTTGTGATTCTTGTAAGGATAGTAGGAAATTGAGTGAGTTTTGTTAAGAAAAGGTTAGGAGGATCTTGTACACTTGAGGAGGATGCGGATTAGCTGCTTGGAGCTTATTTCTCTTGGAGAAAAACCTTTTAGATGGTTAGGCGTTGCCCGCGAGCTTCCTCGAGTTATGGATTATCATTGATCTTCATGGTCGCTTGGTGAGGTAAGGGGTCGATCGAGACCTGACTCTTTGGAGCTTCTCAACGGAGACGTAGGATCTTTGTGATCTGAACTTCAGGAAAAATATTTGTGTCTCCATTATGCTTTCTCCTTATTTCCTTATTTTGTCTCTTCACTTACCTGCATTTATCTCATACCCTATTACTTACACTACACTTGATCTCTGTCAATTTATCCATTATTGAAGTGTCTTGTTAGAGTCAGAATACTAGGGTCGAAACCTCCGGCGTTCTTAGCCGGAACCTTCGACCAGCCCTCTTAGCCAGCCCGAGAGAGCCGGTCGGAGCCTTCTATCATTTTGGTCGAAGGTTCCTACTAGAATTTTACCGCTGTATTTGGAGAATTTTTTTAGGAACGCTTATTCATCTCCCCTCTAGGAGATATCAACGGGCTTTTAGAGGCGGCTGGATCTAGCGGCCCCTGGGCTCAGGGTGACCACATCTAACTGCAGTGAACTCGGTGGCTGCTGGATCCGTTGACGTCAGCCTGACACCCATTGCCGTCGCCGTCCCTGTAGCAGAGTGGTAGAAGCAGCATGGCGTCTCGCCTCCCTTCTCCCCGACGACGTCGAGGATGAGCAGCGGTGATGTGGCCCTAGCGACGAAGATTGATTGGCCACATTTTTTTTCCATTTTTTTTGTCTGGATTTTTCCTATCACTAATGGCTAACCATTCCGAGCCGTTACAAATGTAAGACATGTGTGACGGCTACAGATAAGCCTCCACATCACTGGTCAAAAATCTGTAACAGCTGAGTTATGAGAGGTGTGTGACAGTCAAATGAAGATCAGTTAAGACATTGACCAATGAAGCTTTTAATTTGGTGAAACATGGCTGTATTGCGCTTGGTAAGGTGAAGAGAAGGCAGGATTGTAAATTTTTTTGAGCAAGTAATTAGATTGCTAAGGTGTACAGAGAAAGGAAGAAATTAACTAAGAACTTATTAAGGTCAGTGTCGAAGAAGAGATCAAGAGCCCATGAACGACCTGTTTGAACCGTAGGCCGTGGCGGCTGGGCCTTGCTTAGCTAGGCCTACACACGCACGGTCGCACGCGCGCGCCGCCGTCTTGTCGCGGCAGCCCGCTTTGGTTTTTGAGTCGCATGCAACTGCAGAGCGGAGATGGAGTCCAAGACCACGTTCTCCGCTTCGTCCACTCTCCCGCGCGGCGACCACGTTGACGCAACCGCCGGTACGATCAACTTCACCGTGAACGCATGGTCCTCCTGGCTTTCGATCGGCTCCAGTTATAAATTCTCACCGCTTCCTCCTCTCCGCTTCTCTTCCTCCACCGATCGCCGTCGCCGCCATCAACTGCACACAACACACGATCATCATCATCTCTTCCCCCTCCGAACCTTCTGCAGTGATAACCATCGGGCAAGCAGATCAGGCATGGCTGTTGCTTCGGCTTCGTCTCGTGTCCGCCGTCTCCTCCTGCTCGTCGCCGTCCTCGCCGCGGCGGCGGCTGCGGCAGGGAAGCGGTACCGGGTCGGTGGTCCCGACGGGTGGGTCGTCCCACCGCCGGACGACAAGGAGCTGTACTACGTCCGGTGGGCGTCCTCCATGACCTTCTACATCGGCGACTCCATCGGTAACCATGCAACCGCAGCTTCACCATTCCATCGAAACCTACCTTCTTTTTGCTTATACATGCATGCATCCATGCCGCAGAGTTCGAGTACAAGAACGACTCGGTGATCATGGTGACCAAGGCCGGGTACTACCACTGCAACGAGACGGCTGGCATCGACGCCGGCGACGTGCCCGTGCCGGGCGACGGCGTCAGGGTCTTCCGCCTCTACGTCCCCGGCCTTTCCTACTTCGCCAGCGCCGACCTCGACCACTGCAACAAGGGCCAGAGGCTCATGATCAATGTCCTCACCGCCGAGCCGCCGGCACCAGCTCCGTCGTCTGTGCCGCCGCTCTCGCCGTCACCAGCGCCGTCGGGGGACGACGCCACCGGAGGGGGCTCCGCCGCCTTCGCTCCCGGCTTGGCGGTTGCCGTGATGGCCATGGCCGCCTTGGTCGTTTGATATGCACTATCTATCAAGCACGTAACTGCGCTGCAGGGTTGATCAATTAGCGTCGTTGATGTCGATCATTTAGGATCAGTGTTTGCTCAAACTGTTAGCGTTAATTACCTGTCATCTCATTTCTCATTTCTGATGAATGTAGCGTTTCATATGTTCAGTTCAGTAATTATTAGTAGTCGCTTTGTTCATGTGAGGTTAATGGTGACCGTTCTTGTTCGAAATTGAGTTGAGTACTATGTTTCATTACCTGAATTAATGCAACTTATTTTCTTAAGACACATGAAAAATGCAATCTTGTATGCTAATTTGTATTTACCAGTAATGTGACAGCACAATGAAGTATAAAACGTAACATGCATGAATGCAGCCTCAAAGATTGGGCTGAGAGCATGAGACAAAGTAGGTTATGTATGTCATTATGGGCTCCGGTGTTTGCAATGCTGAGCAACCAAGGATGGGGTTGGGCTTGGCACACATCGATCTCTGGCTGTTTTGCATCTGCTGCAGGGTTCCCATGCATCAAAAAGCCCAAATATACTTGGGCTTAATTCTACCCAGTGAACTCTCTGATATAGTATTGCAATCAAAGTAATCAATTAATCATTATCTCTACTACAGTAAAAAACGGTGTCATCCTCCTTTTATCCCTCTCCCCCCATCATGCGAGCAATGTGTTTTGTCTGCTCTTTCCCACGTCATGTATGCAACCATCGCAATATCAAATGCTTTATCCTCGATCCACCCTTTTACCCCATCCACAACTCTATAGGCTTAGTTAGTGTTCGGTAGGGCTCGTAGTTTTTGCTTATTTTCTCGTTTTCCGTAAATACGCTTTTTAAATTGTTAAACCGTATGTTTTTTATAAAAATTTTCTATTTAAAAGTATCTCTAAAAATCAAATAAATCTATTTTTCAAGTTTCTAATAATTAATACTTAATTAATAATGTGCTAATAACGTTTCTTGTTTTACGTGCGGTTTATAAGCCACTGCCTAACACTGAAGAGAACGCCACTAGCCCATTGCAACGCACATGTATATTACTAGTCTAATTAAAAACTTGGTCATGTCCATGTGTTGTGTGTTCTCTTTCGGTGTAGGTATTTCCTTGTTGAACCATATGACGATGATTTCTAAATGTTACAAATTCAGCTTTACCAATTTGTTTAAAATTGGCCAGATACATAGTAGATATATATAGAGGCTAGCTTGTTTTATATCTCCGTAATAAGAAAACTAATTTGTTTGAAATATTACTACCTAGTGTTTGTCACTCTGTTTAATTACCTGCTGAAATTTAAATTAACCAGAGTATGCACGAACCGGAAATCATATCAATCGAGGTGAGGTAACGAATTAATTAAACTGCTCGATCATTCATGAATCCAGGATCGAAAATTTTCCAGATTATTGATCGTCAGCTGCCGGCGATCGATCGACCTCTCGACAGATCCTCTTTGGAGCCCATACCTCTCTCCATGACTAGATCCATGCATGCATGCATTCATGAGCATGATCAGTTAGGCCGTACGGCTCTCACTCCGATCCATCGACGACTATTAATTCCATCATCACCACAGCATCATGACTGGAACTACAGTTAGGAGTACTATGCTGCATGCATGCGAGTTAATTAATTTGCGATATGTGGGTAATTTGCAGTTAATCATACGCAAATCATGTTATATATGCATATGCAGTGGACTATATATTGCGTTCGATCGAGTTGATAATAAGATTAATCTGCATGCATGCATGACGACGTGTTTGAAGTGTTGCTTGGCCTTTCGGAGGCAGTACCGACGGGTGGGCCCTCCTCTGATTTCGACGAGACGTACGCGTCTATTTTCTTCATTACAACCGTGAAGCAACCTGCTAGCCTACCATGCCAAGAAAATATCCAAAACACCCTATATATACCTACCTAGAGCTAGGTTAGTTGCTAATTAATTTACTTTCTTTTCCTCAGGTGCCACATGCATGAAAGCTCAGGATTTAATTACTAATTAAGCAGGTGATCATATATAAGATATTATGTGTAGAAGTACATGGTTAATTTCTGTATCTATTTAATTACACGGTTAATTCATCGTTCTAGAAGGTGTCCATTAGTGAATGCAGATTAATTGATTGTTTATAAAAAGTAGGTTAGACAATATGTCAACTCAAAACGAGGAAAAAGGAGAAAGCATTTTGTAGTTTTAAAGGGAACCAAACAAGATAGCCCTGTTCATGAGATCATATATGCATGGACAAAACACTAAAGGAGAGGCATGCACGCCAGCAGCAGCAGCAGCAGGAGAAAGAAATGGACAAAACAAGACGAAGAAACGGAGCCCGATATCACTTTCACGAGATACGCTATCTATCTCCGATCCTTGGGAATTCGATGCATGATTGGATTGTAAAACAGTAACAATTAATAAACTAAACATGCACCACACACATATATATAAAAATTAATTCTACTCACTAAACACACAGCTAGATATATAGTTAGCACATTAGGCTAATTAAGTTGATAATTAATTGTAGGCGCGAAATTAAGAAATATTGTTTCTGATGATGCATGCACATATGGCCTAGCTAGATCGATAAATCGATCGATGCATGCGTGGTGACATGCTGCCTACTATTCTCACTGAATTAACATCGATCGAGGCCGGCCAATTTATTATGCGATGCCGATTGATATATACGTGTGTTTATATTTTCGTGTTCGACATCTCGATCGATCGATCTTTAGAAAAAAAACCTAAAAAATGGTTGTCTTTTTAGTGGCGCGAAAGAAACTTAATTATGTTCTTTATCTTATACTTTTCTTCCGCTTGTTTTGAGACAGCGACGCCTTACGTACAATGTCTTACCTGGAGCTATCAAAGCATACACTACCAGAAAATCGAGATTTCGTGACGGTGTTGAATTTTCGTGAGAGTATTAGATACACTCTCACGAAAATCAATTTTCGTGACGGTGCATTAAAAACCGCCACGAAAACATATTTTCGTGACGGTGCTTGACACACCGCCACGAAAAGTAGTTGTTTTTGTGACGGTGCACCAAAAACCGCCACAAAAATGATTGTCCCTTTACGAAATAATGTACAATACCATTGCCTCTCTACTTAGACAAGAAAGAATTAGACCCACCGGTGATGTAACCATTTTGATTATACCAGCACTAAAACACCGGCTCCCGTTAAAACTCCGGAGTTAAGCGTGCTTAGGTGAGAGGATGGGTGACCTCCTGGAAAATTAATTTTCATGACGGTGAGCACCCACCGTCACGAAATACAGACTGGGTGGTCTCGTAATTTTTGTGATGGTGAGCACCGCCACAAAAATAATTCGTGACGGTTAACTGTCTCAAAAATGACATTTTCCAGGCTTCTAATTCCCTCACGAAAAATTTTTCGTGACGGTATTTTAACTCTCACGAAAAATCGATTTTCTGGTAGTGATATATAGTATGAGAGTACAGCAAGTTGCTAGCTAGCTAGGGTTTTGTCGTTGATGAGCTCATCATCTTGTTCTTTCTTCTGGCCATGCATTCTTTTTTGACACTACTACAGAGCTTTCATCACTAACGAGAAGAGAGTCGTTACAGATGACTATATCTATAATAGCTCTATAAACCAACCATTATAGATGACTCTTAGAGCAAAGGGTCATCACTGGTAAGTAGCTACCTGCAATGGCTCCTAACGAGGAGCTGTTATAGATGTGGCTTTAGTCATCTGTAACGAGGAGTCGTTAGAGATAATCTGTAACAGATTCTTTATAGATAGCTCCTTTAGACAGATAACTATCCCAACTGTTACCTGAATGCTCACTCCTAGCTATTCTATTGTACCCAGTATTGTTAGGAGAGTGGAGGGGACGGATTTTTTGCTCTATTCTCAAGTAAAATCCTTCTTCTTTTAAATATTTTCATTAAAAGAATTTGTGAAGCTTAAATTAGTTTTTTAATGTATAATTTCTTTAATTTTATAGATGGATCGAGGTTGGATGTACGGTGATCATGTGAGCCAAGATTATATGAATGGATTATCTGAATTTTTAGCGCCACGGAGATGAAAAAGATGATTAGTGGGGTCGAATATATGCCTTGTCCATGTATTGACTATAGAAATAAGAGGTTGTTTGATAATAGAGTTTAGATACAATCTCATTTGGTAAGAAGAGGTTTTCTGAAGAACTATATTTCTTGGACAAAACATGGTGAGAGAATGTAAAAATGATTGTAAAAATAATGAAGTTGCCAATGGATCCGATAGGTTTGATGACCAAGACGAGGAACATGGCAACTTATTCTTTTCTTCTTCTCTTCTAGGAGTTGGTAGGGTTGTTATCGATGACTGTCTCGATAAAATGTTATGTTATGCAGAAAATTCGAGTTATAAAGAAAGAGATTATAAGAAGTTTACAAGGTTGGTTTAAGATTCAAAGACACCTCTGTACCTTAGTTGTAGACTGAAGTACACAAAATTATCGGCCATATTCGAACTTATGAATCTTAAGCAGGCAATGGATGGTCAGATAAAAGTTTCACAGAACTACTTGATTTACTGAAGGCATGCTTCCGGAGGGAAATACAATGCCAAAGATGACATATGAAGCAAAGAAGGTGTTATGTCCGTTAGGGTTGAAGGTCCAAAGAATTCACGCATGTCGAAACGACTACATATTGTACTAGAAGGAAAATACAGACTTGGAAGCATGCCCTACATGCAAAGCTAGTCGATACAAGAGGTCAAGTAGTAGCACAGATGGTAAGAAGTCAAAGAAGGGTCGTCCTGCAAAGGTTGCATACTATCTGCCTATAATTGTTTGCCAACCGAAAAGAAGCGAAGCTCATCCATTGGCATATGGTGGAATGCACTAACGATGGTAATCTCAGACACCCTGCTGATTTGGTACAATGGAGAAATATCGACCGAATATTTCCTGAGTTTGCATGTGATCCAAGAAACATTAGGTTTGCAATGAGCACGGACGGCATGAAGCCGTTCGGTGATATGACCAATAAACATAGCTCTTGGCCAGTAATTCTCTGCAACTATAACCTCCCACCATGGTTATGCATGAAAAATGTACATCATGCTAGTGATGTTGACATCTGGCCTGAGACAACTTGGTAATGACATTGATGTGTGCTTACCGTCCTTCGCATAACACCGTAGTTCATGGAGCACAACCACGTGATGAGTTTGCAAAGGTGTCGGTGGATTGTGTGTATGATCAGTGGGCCAACTATAAATTAGAGGCACCAACTGAATTTTTATCAACTTTAGGGCAAGCACGAGGTTCCTTTATCCAATAGCCCAAGAAGGATATCATCATAAAAGTGGCGCCTCGTCCATCTAAGCCGGTACCTCAAGCACCCGCTCTACTGCCTTGTCCTCTAGAACAAGATAAATTTGATGATATCTAGAGGGATTTGGACCTAAACCTAGACAAAGAAGTTCCAATACCGAAATGTCCATCAAAATAGACCGAGGTTGTAACAGCTCCACCACCAAAAGGTTCAAGTAAAAAACTAAAGGCGAAGGGTAAGGCCAGTGCCTCGTTGGATCCAAAGAAGAAGCAACTATCGGGGTTTGTGGTTGATATGCCTTCAGTTACCGACCTTGAGTTGCAGAGAATGGGGTTCGCTTGCCAAAGTCTGCATGCACTTTACATGAAAGCATCCAATGCTTCAAAGGACCAATAGACAAATATCGTTCACCGATCAACATGGGATAGAGCCGTTTCAATCACATCCCCATTCTATAATTGTGGGGTTTAGTGACTTGTATGATTTATTCAGACTCGATGCGCTTGACACTGGCTTTGTTAAGATGTTTGAATTGTAAGTATTACTTTCTTTCAATTTAATTTGTTAAATTGACAAGTGCTCCTAATAGCCTGTTTATTAGCCATGCTTTCAAGAGCACATGGCTACAAACAAAGAAGTTGAAAAAGCCTGTTTCTTTTCTTGACCCAGAAATGGTGTCGAAGAACATGATCGATAATAGGTTCAATGAAATCGTGGACTACATGGTTCGGTGCTTGCTCTATCACCAGGACAAGGAGTATATCATGTTCCCGTATAGCCAACAGTAAGATGGGCTAGCAATTCGGACCCTTTGTTTTAAATTGATAGCTCCATCGATTTAACCGTAATAACCCTCATAGGTACCATTGGGTCCTTGGGGTCTTAATACCAAAGTGGAACAAGCTGATATACCTTGACTCCCTTCATGGCGTAGCGCACAATTGGAGTCCTCTAACAAATTTAATGCAGGAGGCATGTTGTAGCTATGTCGCAAGGAGACAAGCACAAAGAGGGAAGGGATGACCTCGGGATGATCCAAAATTTAAGTATCCCTAGCGGCCAAATACTAGGAAATTTGTGCTTTTTATGTATTTCACCACATGCACATGTTGACATCACAGGTGACAGATTCTGATCCTGAGGTTTGTTTACTCAAACATCCAAAAAATCTATTCTATAATTGTTAACGCCAAAATTTGGTATGGCTCTGTATCAGATTCGGTTAAGAAGAAAATTACAGTTAACTAACGGAAGTTGATCCAGAAGGAATCGAATCCAGGAAGAAGCCGTGAAGACCACAGTATGGTAGTTAATTACTGTATCTATTAATTAGGCAAGTGCTGGCGTCTGTCTTCAGGAAACCTGATCTCGTGTCTGATCGGGTCCTGTTAGTGTTTCCTTTTGTAATTCGGAAATCGTATACCGTGTCCACTAAGGACTCAGATAAACTCGGGGTATAAATACGTATGCCCAGGTGCTTTGTAATCTATCTACATCAATCAGATTAATATAATTTCGGCGCATCGCCACCCCTTCGACGGGTTCTTGCTTCTCGAGCCGGGCTGCATCGGTTAAGTTCGACCTCTTGCGAGAGGGTAAGTCTCGTCACCCCGGACACCGCATCGGCTAGGACTTCCTTGGTTAAGTCCGATAATCTAGTCGGTTCACGGTGGACGGCTTACCACGATATATCTATTTTATCTATGGCTGCATCAGTTTAGTTTGACCTCATAGATCGATTAGGTATATCACATCACGCGTGCACAGATCGTATCGGCTTACTGGGTGTAACTTATCGATAGTTTGTGCTGCATCGGTTAGGTCCAACCTACTAAAGTGCCTCCGATAAGCTGTTCCTGCTAGGTTGATACTTTTTGCGCAAGCGTCTTATCGGGATGTATAGCTGATAAGTTATCATATTTTACATCATGATCGCATTAGATCTATCGTCCTATCGAGGTCTCGTTATTATCGCCAGTCTATGCTGCAACGGTTGGGTCCGATCCACTAGACTGTTGGTAATAACTTTACTCTTAATAAGCCGATGGGTTTCATGCGATGTTTTATCGGAGTGTTTAGCCGATAAGTTATCTTTATATCCAGCCGATTTGTCACAAGCATTTAGAAAATCGCTACTAACCCGGGCGCGAGCACAAGCGAGAACCCGGGCACGAACATCAGGTAAGGATCCGGACGCGAGCACAGGCGAGGACCCGGGCACGGGCGGCAGGCGAAGACTCGGGCACGGGCACGAGTAAGGGCCCGGGCACGAGCGTGGACAGCACCTTCGGGACAACGCTAGCTATTATAATCGCAATCGGCTGAAGTTTATTCAATCTATTTATTCACGCATTCTGCATATTTATTTTATCAGTTTATAGCCGATTTTTTTTGAATATTCCTTCGGCAATCGGCTAGTTCGATATTTGCTTATTTTTATTAGTGATTGCTCATGCCATCATCGGCTTCCAGTTGGTGTATAAGTGCTACAGTTCATATCAGCTACCGGCCGATGAGACGAGTCCAGATCGGCTTTCAGCCGATTGGCTCATTGATTTAACATTTTCCCTCCTTGTCAATTGTAGGGTCAAATTGACTGGCACATCTACGAACTTCAAGATTTTAGGACCTGCACTGGAGTGAAGCAAATCTCCTAGGCCTTCGCGTGTCTCTAGGCGCCGAACGGCCCCCGACGGTTTTCGGCGTCAACAATAATACCACTATTTATAGAAAAATACTAACAATACTTCACCTTTTCATTTATATTCGTAGAAAGTACCATGGAAATTTGAAAGCATCGACCTCACCCAAATTAGAGGAAAGTTGGCAGAGTACATCCTTGTGAACATTGTCGGTAAGAAAGGAGCTTTCCATGACGGTGGAAATTAATGTCAACTTGACAAACTTTGTGTCCTAAACTTGTGAATTATTGAGACCTAAACTTGTAGTTCTTAATTTGCAATTTCTAAATTTTATTTGTGCAACTACTGTCTATATTCTATATTTTATTTGTGGTTCTCTATTATGAATTTATGTGATTGTTAAATTGGTATGTATGTGTTACATATTTTGTGATATATATTTGGGCAATGGCTTGGAATGGAATGGATGTGATATATATTTGTGAAATGTATAAAATAGAATTTGAATGTAACATGGGTTATATTTTGTATGAATAGAAGTGGGATATGTGGCTATATATTTTGTTCTACTGTTTGTTTTTCTAGAGGGCATGGCTAGCAAATCCTGAGGCTAGCCACTAAACAAGGAAAATTATGCTTGTTTTTTCCTACATCACTAATGGCTGGGAATAACCAGCTACTACAGATGAGGTCTAGAGGATACCTATCCCCCCTCATCTATAACGGCTGGTTATTCCTAGGACATCTACAATGGCATGCATCTGTAACTGCTGGTAATCTCGAGTCGTTACAGATTACACCTCACATCACTGACCAAAGTACACTAACGCTCGGTGGCCTGTTAGAGATGATGCTTTGGAGCCGTTACTGATGAGGGGTTGTGTGGCAGTGTGAAAATGTGCATTAATTTGATGTTGAAGACACCTCGGCGACGCCAACAACCCAGTTAATTATTACACACAATGAAGTATTTGATGATTTGATGAAGATAGAGATTTGATCAAGTACACACTCCAATTTGCATGCATTGATGTACTCTTTAATTCATGCACGTACGTTCACCAATGGTCAATACCATGCATGTAATAATATATGTACACATTGCCATGTTGCTGTCTCTTCGATAACCTAACGAAAAGCAATGTGTTTGCATGTTACTGATGAGTACGTACCGACACTTCTATGTTGAATTAGGGCAGTCCCAACCCAGTGACTAGGATGATGTCCATAGAATTAAATAAGTTGCCACCAGTGAGTAATTACACTTTGTTAATTAATTCTTTAGTTAGTAACAAACTTAATTACTTAAACATGCCGGATCGGATTAATTTCTACGCAAGTAACCAGCATCAACCTTGCTCTCTAAATAATTTACACGTATACCATCTTGTTCAGAGTAAGTAATGGAAAAGAAAACGCAGATTAAAAATGGAAATGTGATGACGAACGGTCAAAACGGGAGCCCATAGAGTCTTGGTTGTACGCACAAATGTGACCACCCATGCGACAGGGAAAACCGAATCGGAACGGACAATACGTGACGACGCGGAGGTCTATGGGAGTCGGACGACGTACAAAGTATTTGATGAAAATAACTTTAATTTTTATAACATTAGAGATAAAGTCTTTAACTTTTAGACATACTGTGTGTTGGAGACAGACCACAACCCCTTCGAACAACTCAAGACCGAGAGCCTGTGTAGGCAAAGGACTCAGCGCGCCAGACGAAGACGAGGGGCGCAATGGCGAAGAGCACTGTGCACAAGGCGAAGCCATTATGGACTGAGGGCGAGCCTAGGGACAAGCAAAGACCCTGGCTAGAAGGTGAAGAGCCCAGAGCACCGGGCGAATAGCGAAACGGCTGAAGGACTCGGCGAGCAGGCAAAGCCCAGCAAAGAGCCGAAGAGCCTGTCAACGCCAGCTCTACCCAAAGGGACGAAAGGCCCATTAAGGGGGTGGCCCATTTGATGGCCCAACAGCCCATCAAAGGCCCATGAACAAAAAAAGACATATGTACCCTTATAGCTGTCCCTATCAAGGGACTATAATGTAATACCACCGGTAAATAAAACCCTAAGACCTATAAGTAAACCTTTAGACCTCTAAATAGACACCCAGGGTACTATAATAGTCAGGTTTTTGAGTTGAATACAGAGATTTACTTTCTTCGTCCATACTTAGAATCCACTGTTGCATTCTTCGATAACAGTTTTACCGATCATTTTATTCGAAACCAAAGGAAGTATACATAGGGGTGCTAATGTGCTTAACCTTTTGACATACAAAATTTAAGAGCTAGGTCAAAAAGGCTGGATTGACTTTTGTATAGATTTTTGAGCTAAAAATATAAAAGAACTGAGATAAATTGTGAAAAAAAACCCATGAAACTTAGTCTATTACCACTCTTAAGTATATATATCCTCATATATGCCTCTTTCTCTTGACCAAGCACTTAAATTAGAGCATTCAATTCACCCAGTTAGCTCGAGCTAACAACAGTGAAGCATGGGACCAGCTAGCTAGGGTATATATGTCCATATATATACAAATCCATGTAGGAGTATGGCCAAAAGTTGGACCAGCAACGACGACCGGTCAAATTCATGCGTCAGCAATAAATTTTTATATCTGATCAGCAACAATTTTTTATATTTTGGTTAGTACAGTGGTCGGGTTCGATGTAGTGGACGGCGATGATATTTCTCTCTCTGAAACATACGGACAGGCTGCTCTGCTGCTAGTAGCAGAGGAAGATATAGATTTCAATTCTATCCGGTTCCGCTGAAAAATGGACAGAACATTCTACAACTACTAGGACATCGAGACATAATTAATATTAATTTGTAGTTCAGATAACGATCCACCTGTTTTGATGCCCATGTTTGAATCGTACGTACAAATAAGGTATATGCACGATGTATGATTAATGTATATACGGAAATTATAATGTCTAGTTCCTGTATATCAGATTTTCATATTAAGAGCACCTTTGATAACAGAAAATGATAACATGAAAATTGAAAAAAATAGGGGAAGTTGCATGTACTCTATGTAGTAACGGCTATTTCGTCATGGAACAGGCTATACCTAAAAAAAAATTTCTTACAGAACTTTTAAAAAAGCCTATGTGGTACACTACGATTATTTTTTGTAATTCTCATCTACTTAATTCAAAAGGTTGGGAATTTTGTTTGTAAGAGTTTTAAGAATTTTTTAGCCATATGAACAAGTGATTTCCAAACGGTTCCTCAGGAAAGGCAACTTATGGAACTGTAAGAAAGCTTTTCTGCGAGTTATAGGCCTCTTAAATTACATTCCAAAAGGCATGGATATATATATATGTGATCAATTAAATTTCATACGATAATTAGCCTTCTATAAAATGTACATCAACATTTTTCAACCCAAATTGGTCCAAAGCAAGCTAGCTTCTACATTTAGAATACACAATCTAGTTAGGTCCCATGCATGATGATATCGGAAAACAAAAGGCAAAAGCAGATTAAATAATTTCCCAAAAGTTAATGTCAGTTTAATTGACTGGTACGTACGTGTACGTACGTCGAATAACTAATGATTGCAACAATCGTATATATGCAAAGTATTTCCTATTATAGCAAGCCGTTAACTGTGCTACCAATGTGTTAACCACTTCTATACACAAATTAATCATCTACCCCTTCCACATATAGTTAATAAAAATCTTGCATGCTGCGTGATGCCACCTTCCACTAGCTAGCTCTAGTTAATCACAGAGATTAATTAACAAATTAAAAGGAGTGGTGGAGAAGTGGCTTTCGGGATTAGGCTAATTAAATCATTGCGTGATTGACATCATTTGATTCGGCGAAATCCTAATCGATCGGGCAATAGAATTTTGGCCGGAAGACGCATCGCTCCAAACGCTGTGATCGAGATAAGCAGCGGCAAACGACGGGTCAGTGCTAATTAATTACCTAGCTTAATTAATCAACGATAGCATAGTTGCACCACTCCTCTCGTAGTTAATTAATTCCTCACCTAAACCTGTTTAATTAACAAGTTAACTAAACGACCAAATTAAAGCCGATTCTTGCTCGTGCAGCTTGCCGGGTTGATCCTTTGGGATTAATTAACATAATCGATCGGCCAATATTAGGTCGAGCACCTTTTGATTCTTTGAAAAATATTTTTGATCTCGATCACACTTGACTGAATTGGGTGATAGATGGTATGTTAATTAAAAATCAATATGTCGTCGTTTGATACTTTAAGATGTATTGACATGCTCTTCAGTACGCACTCGAACACGTACCTTTTTACTGAAAGAGAACCATAAATTAATCAACTGATGTGTCTACCTGTCTCCACTTTTCAGTGTGTCACCATAAATTATCTCTTCATTAGTGTTTGTGATGATAAATCTCTATGAGAATTGCTTCATTTAAAACGTTATACAATTCCTTTGTATTTTTCGGGTAATACAAATCTATATGCGAATTGCTTCATCTAAGGCTACCTTTCGCGAGATGTGGCAAATTTTGAGAGAGAGAGATAAGGAGCCACCACATTTGTTCTTAGCACCTAGAAATTGTCAAGACGATAGGAGAAAAAGAGAAAAAAATACACCATTTAACCGTATTAGGTCTAGATTATATATAACAGTAAAGATTGATCCCTATAGAGATGAATAAAAATGACAGTTGTATTTATAGAACTAGAACAAAGAGTTCTATATCAAAAGTCTATTTTCAAATAAAAATTAACATATTTTCCTACATAATTTTGCACAGAGATAGTTTTGAAATGAATTACATTAACTTTATATATATATATAACTCTTATTTTTCAGTTTCCATTGATACAATTCTGTTTTGCAAACAATAAAATCTAAAGTATAACTGGATTTGACATATAAATCTTAGCTCATGTTTACATATTAGAAGATAGACTATATGTCAGTCAGCTGGACCCAACACGATCTAACGAGGAAATATTTTTTTCTTTTAATTAACATTGAAATTTCTAGGCCTCTAGAACGAATATTATAGCTCTCTTTAGGCCTCTCTTAGTAGACAGATAAATCTAGCCGACTGTAATCATACAGAAAATTGCACTAGTTTGTACGTGCTCCACATCGGCCTAAATTGTTAAGTTTCTTTTGAGAATTGTTGCCGTCGGTTTTGGAGAATTTTTTTGGATAATAAATTAAAATACGACCTCTATATTTAATATAGATGTACACAACCAAACATTACAACAAGAGTTACTCTTAGACCCATCTCTCTTACTGAAGAAAACACCACAAGAGAAACTAAACAACCATGAGAACATAGAAGACTAGTGTAGGAGCTAGCACACGGCACACCATTTGCATTAATTAATCTGATTCCAAAAGTTAATTAACAAGTATATATACCAACCGATTACTACATGATTCGTAAGTACGTATAGCTCTCGCGACGTATATGCAACTAACCCTAACTACTCCATACATATGGCGGCGCCCTCTTGCCCTAAAGAAGACTTTGGGACATGATCTTGTCCCTGTGCAGCCGTTGCAGAGCTGTGGTTGGGCGACGTCTTGAATTCTTGTCTGGTTTTAGTATTGGTAGGTACGACGGCTACTAGCTGATCGATGATGGCTTCTCTAATATAAACCAGGTTTAATATCAGATACTTAATTGCTTTGCCCAAAAGTAGGGCATACGAAACAGCATCTGATTCGATCGGCGCATTGACATTATTCTTAATCATGGATTCGATCGAATCATCGATTAATTAAACAAGAGGGGCGTACATGTCACGATGACTCATCAGAACGAAGAAGAGTCAGAAGCTAGCTAGCACTGTTTCTTTTCTGTTCTTTCATCATCATATCATCAACCTTTTTTTAACAGGAGATCAGGAGCAGTAGTGTCATTGCATGGACATATCAGAAAGACAGTTATATGTAGCAATGCGATAAGGACATCGCAGCTAGCAGGATTTTCTTCTGCACAAATTTCACCAAATCGTGCGTGCATATATGTGGATTTTACAGGTCTGGGACGATTGCAGTTTGATCTAGCTAGACCGCCTCAGCAAGCGAGCCTCTTTACAGCGCAAAATACTAATAATAGAAATGTAGTAGTATAGATGAAATCCGTCCATTTGTTTGAATGGGTATTTTAGTAAATAGCTTATTATGTATATAATTTACCCATATTGCCATTGAGGGTATTTTAGTTAAGAAAATAATAGGAGATCGGACGTGGACGCCATCTTCTAGCGACGCCCATGGCCGACCAGCGCCACGGGCCAGCGTCCAGCGACGACGACGCCACGCCCGCGAGCGGCAGCGGCGACGATGACGACCGCCCACCCAGCGCCCAACGATGACGACGCCAGCGCCATCAGGCCCGCGAGTGACAGTGTTGTCGCCCGCGAGCGGCAGCGACGACGATAACCGCCCAGCAACGACGACGCCCGCTCGCCCAGCAGCAATGTCGAGCCGACACCGACGTCAACGCATCTCTTCCGTCCCACCGCGTGTCGCAGCTCCACATCAACGCGGATGCCAACTCCATCTCTCCCGTCCATCACTGCACATCGTGCCGCCGCCCATCCCACGTATCACGAGTAGGGCTGGCCTTCCTGTCCTGTCGTCAGGAGCACGCGGCTACCGCACCCTAGCTGTCCCTTCAGCAGGAGCATCACAAGGAGTGCTGGCCTTCCTGTCCTCTCGCTAGGAGCATGTGGTTGCTACGCCCTAGCCATCCCTTCAGCAGGAGCAGAATCTAACGTCCTTGTCGTCGAGAGTGTCGTCATCTAGGTATGTACAGAGGACTGGACATTTGTGTGTGGTTACGTTCGTAGTTTTTTGGTTGTTTGATGAAGCAAAAAATCGTTATAAACAGAAGCGACCTCCAGAATTAAGTATTTTGAATAATTTATTTGTTTGTAGGAGAGTACATCCGTTAATTGAGCATCATGGTTGACGAGGAGTATGTTAGCATGGAGGAACTAGAGGAGTATAATGTCGTTACAAATCAGACGTTTATGAGCGAGGAGGAATTCTATGAGTTCTACAATAATTATGCATATGAAAAAGGATTCAGCGTGAGTAGGAGCAACATGAGATACAAGCTAGGCAACAAAGATGTGATATGGAGGAGATTCGTCTACTCGTGTGAAGGGTACAGAATAGCGAATAACTTTGGAAGGACCAATAAACAAAGGGAGACATGGGCCCTGACAATATGTGGATGTATGGCACGTCTCGATGTCCAAAAGAGTGAAAACAATGGCATATGCTATGTGAAGGATTTTGTGGATGTCCACAAACATGCGTTTGCAAAACCGGAGCATGTATTTGTTCTGCGTTCGCACCGTGGACTTAATGATCCACAGAAAGCTGAGGTAGTCGAGCTGGGGCTGGGTGGGCTCCGTCCTTGCCAGATAATGGACGTTATGGAGAAGAGCCATGGTGATCCTGAGGAGACTGGATTTCTTATGCAGGACCTGTATAACTTTTTCTCAAGGTACAAGAAAAAAAGAATCAAAGGTAGCGACGTCGAGTATGTTTTGAATCATATGGTAGCGATGAAACAACAGGATTCGAAATTCTTTTTCAAATATAGTACGGATGGAGAAGGGCAGTTATAGAATATATTCTGGTCAGATGCACAATTACAGATGGACTATGGTGCTTTGAGTGAGGTCGTCGTTCTTGATAACACGTACTGCGTGAACAAGTACAATCTTCCATTTGTCCCTTTTATAGGGGTTGACTATCATCGTATTACGATTATCTTTGGATGTGGTGTTGTTTCCGACGAGACTGTTCCATCATATGTGTGGTTGCTAGAAGCGTTTTTGGAAGCTATGCACCAGAAGCATCCAAACTCACTGATCGCGGATGAGGACGTGGCTATGGAGAGAGCGATTGAGATTGTTATGCCTACGGCGGATCACCGTTTGTGCAGTTTGCACATAGAGCAGAATGTGGTCAAACGCTTCCGCGGTCAGAAACTCAGTGATTTCAGATTGCTCATTTACCAAATGATAGAGATTGATGAATTTGAAAGACATTGGGTGGAGTTTGGGGTGACTTATAATATTACAGAGGATAACCTATGGATGTGTAGAATGTATGAACTTAGAATGAAATGGGCTGCAGCATACACAGATGGGAGACATTTTTTGGGCATGAAGAACAATCAACGCAATGAGAGCCTGAACTCAAGGCTTCATAAGCGTCTAGACCAGATGTTGACACTGGTTGATTTAGTGACGCACTACGAGTTTTGCTTGTCATGCATCCACAGGAGGGAGGTTGAGCTAGATGCGAAAGCCTTGGCTTCTGTTCCGTTCACTGATTTAGCAGCCGATATTCTTGAGAAAAGAGCTGCACGTATTTTCACACCAAAGATGTTCTGGAAGGTGAAGTACCAGATTAGGAGACTATCTAAATTGTCCGTGACGGAGGTGACTGTCGATGTTTTACACCAGTAATATGAATATAGGGCTACTCGGCGGATGGAAACTCGGTGGATTGCAAAGGAACACGGGGAGATTTTATACTGGTTCAGGTCCTCGATGTGAGGTAACACCCTACGTCCAGTTGTGATGTATTCCTTTGAGGATGTGTATTGGTCTGCCCTCATGGGGCACCCTGCCTCCTCTTATATACTGGGGGACAGGGGTACAAAGTAGGAGTCCCAACTGGATTACGGCCAATGGATTTTCTCTTAGAGATATAACTTACCCGACTAGGACTGTATATTTCTTATTGTATAAGGCAAAGTCTACTGGGTGCTATCATATCTCTAATTACAAGGCTAGGCCCATCCTCTATCCGAATGGTCCATATGCTTGTCATGAGGTACCCGGGGCCCATGGCCTTCACAGCAGCCTCTGAGACCTTCATAGTTGAGTCACAGCTGATGCCGAGTGCTCATCCTCCACGGTGAAGATTGCCCGAGTGCATTGCTCCCGAGTACTCTTTGTCCGAGTGCTTCTTCTTCCGAATCCTGCTTCATGTCAGCAGGCAGCAAGGCTATGAAGAAGTCTATGTAGAAGTATAAATAGTGTGCACCAAATAGGCGCACCTATTAGGTGTAGCTCCTAACTTTGTGCTTAATTGTGAAAACAATTAAACATAAAGTCAAAGATTTTTAACCTTGTAGTCTTTCCCGAGTAGTATACTACTGATATATGAGACCCTTCGACGTCATATCAGTCGGAAATAATTTATAGTCTTTGCCGAGTAGCATGCCACTCATATATGGGACTCTTCAGCTTCATGTCAGCTGGAAAAGGTGTTTTATAGTCTTTCCCGAGTGGCGTTCCACTTGGAAGTTAGACTCCTCAGCTTCATGTCAGCTGGAAGAAATATTTATAGTCTTTTCTGAGTAGTGCACTACTCGGAAGTTAGACTCTTTAGCGTCATGTCGGCTGGAAGAATATTGCTTATGGCAAATGTTGGCTAAGCATGTAAGCCGAGTACCACTTTATGAATTTTAATCCAATATGTGGTCAGGTGTACTTGAGAGATATCTGCATCCCCAATTTTAATGAAGACCAGCTTGTGATCCTTATAAGGATATGTCCTCAATACCTGGTGAGTAACATAGATATTTGAACACATGTGTTCAGCAGTCGGTTTTTATGAAGCATATTTGATTACCCGATCGGTCTCTGTAAGTAGTACCAGCACTATGATTTTAACACAGCCAGCGAGCGGCCCAAATTGAGCGTGCTACTGTAGAAACTCATATCTTGTAGCCTACTATCGAATAAGCCGGCCTAAACCGACCTACCTAGCATAGTCCTATAAAAGTAGCATCCATCGCATGTCAGGATGAGTACTCCAACGTCGATAACCTCAATCAGCCAGAGGAATCCTTGTCCGCAAGCCTTTCCGACTTATGTTTTAGATGCAGCATGGTTGCCACAGATGCCCGAGTAGGTATATCGCAGGATCTGCTTGCCCTCCTCAGGTGTGACGTAGTGCATGAAAACTCCGGATGTGCTTTGACGATATAGGTCTTCTCTGACTTCGGCAAAGCTGAATAAGGTACCCGAACCTTGCATTAGCACAGGATTCGGCTGACGACCCTCATGAGATGTACCATATCCAACAGAGTTATGGCCAAATAAGGTACCCAATCTCGTAGGATTCGGCTAGCGACCCTCGTGGGGTGTACCCAACTCAGCGGAGTTGTACCCAAGCCCCGATTGGCGCCGGAGGTCGGTTGTTAGCCGAATAAGGTACTCGAACCTTGCACTAGCATATGATTCGGTTGGCGACCTTCATGGGGCACCTTACCCAACCGGGTGATATCTGAGCTCCGACTAGCGCCGGAGGTCAGTTATTAGCCGAATAAGGTACCCGAACCTTGCGTTAGCATAGGATTCGGCTGGCGACCCTCATGGGGCATACCTTTGTCGGAGGAGGAAACTCCAACCTCGGGGAGTCTGGGGACCCCCCTTTGAGGTTCGGCCAGGGGAGTTGTTCACAGGACGACTGCAGCGTCTGGGAGATGATAGATGCTCGGGCGCCGGGGGCCCGAGTTGAGATGGCACACAAGGGAGGCAGAAGAAGTATACAGGTTCGGGCTGCGTGGAGGCGTAATACCCTACTCTTGTGTGTGTTTGCTATGTGGGAGATGAATGTGGTTTACTCTTACAAGGAGTTCTCGAGAGATGCTCAGGAACTAGCCCTCGCTTGGGGAAGAACTCAGAGTGTTTCTAAGTCTAGCCGCTCTCCGGGAAGAAGAGAGACCGAGAGCGAGAGAGAGCCAGAGAGACCGGGGGTCTGGAACCGGGGATCCTCCTTCTGCTTGGCATGGATCCTCCTTTCATAGTCCAAGGGGAGTCCACAGCACCTAGCTCACATGTGAGGAGAAATCTTTTCTAGGTATGTCATGTCTTGTCGCACACGTCCGCCTGCTGAGACATGCCGGAGTTGGTTCGGCACGTCGGGTCGCCATGCTACTCGGCTGCTGCGGGCGGCTAGGTCGTGAAGATGTGACAGCGCATGCCTTCGCTACCAGAGCGTGGAAAAATGAAGCCCTCTTAGTCAAAAGTTCTCTGACTGCACAGGGAGCTGGCCCACGGGGGCCGTCACGAGCCGTCACGCGTGGCAGAGCGGGCGACAGGGGCGACGTGCCCCGTCACCTCGCCATTAATATGGGTTGTTGGAACAGTTGGTCTGCTCGAGTCAAGCTCGGGCCCGGGGCAGAGAGCTCGTCGAGCCCTCTGAGCGCACAAGGCACAGAGTTCCTCGGGGATGAAGCTGTGGGCCCCGGGCACGGGGAGCGCACCCCGGGCCCGGGAATCCCCCAGTAATGTGCCCCGGGGACGCGACCCGGGGCTGGAGCTGTGGGTCCCGGGACCGGAGGACGAGGCCCGGGCACGGGAAGTCCCAGTAATGTTCCCGGGGACATGCCCCGGGACCGAGGAGGTGGCTCCCGAGACCGGGGGCGAGGCCCGGGCACGGGAAGGTCCTCGGGACGCGGGGCCCGACGAGGTGGTTCCTGGGACCGGGGGGCGAGGCCCGGGCACGGGAAGGTCCCCGGGACGCGGGGCCCGAGGAGGCGGCTGCGAGCCGTCGTCGCGACTCGCCCGGGGAGTGCGCACCCGGGCCAAGGCAGTGCTCGTGCCCAGGTACTTAGTGGGAAAACGGCCGTAGCCGGCCGTCACCGGTGCGGAATGTGGGCCCCGGAGGAGCTGACGTGGCCGAAGATCCACGCGTCCCCGGGGTATGTGGGGCCCCCAGTCCCATTTCGCCGACAACCTTACCCAGTAGAGTTGTGACCGAATAAGGTACCCGAACCTAGCATTAGCATAGGATTCGGCTGGCGACTCTCATGGGGCGTACCTTACCCAGCCGAGTGGTATACGAGCCCCGACTAGCGCCGGAGGTTGGTTGTTAGCTTACATGGAGCGTAGCCGGGGAAGATGACGTCCCGACTAGCGCAAGTACTCAGTCATTAGCCCTCATGGAGCATTCTGAGCATATCTTGGCAGACTGGTCCAACCCTCGAGCGTAAGAGATAGGCTCGTAGCCCTGAGTTCCTGTCACGCATATCCGAAACTGGCCCTGCATTATAACATATCGGATGAGTAGCATCTGACGATGAAAACAATCACCCGAATAAAATTTATGTATTTTACAATATATGTAAATACGTGTTCTTCCTCTTATTGATATTAATTTCCCTGAGTAGTTAACCCCTTACGTTTAAGCACTCTGCCCAACTAGTCATAGCCCCCTAGCGTCGGGAGTTGGCATATGGCTCTTTCCCAGATACGCATTTTGGGTGACTTGAGTTCGTTTTTTATGGAGCAAAGTTTCATGGATCGGAATTTATGCTACTCGAGTACCTTTGCAATCATTCAAGAGCAAAAACAGAAAAAAAGTGTAGCTTGTACACCTATTAGGTGCAAGCGGCTGCGGTATTGGCAAAGCCAAGTGAGGAAATTTTTATCAGAAAGCGACTTAGCTGTTTGGTATTTGGGAGTGGGGATGCCATCTTTGCGATTGAGCTTGTGAGCCCCCGAACATATCACTTGTTGTTCTGATAATCTCCAGTTGTTGAAGGTCAAAGACAGTTGTGACCGACTGCCATAATGAAACCGTCCAACTTGCGTTTGCGGTGCCCAACCTTAGTCGGGGTCGCATCATCGGTGTCCTTCCGCTCCTTTTGTCAGGGTGCCTTGTTGTCATTGAGGGCCTCAGCAACAGCGTGGGCCAAGTTAGCGTATTTGTTCGCCATGTCGAATAGAACCTTGACAGAGTTGGGAGGCTTCCGAGTGAATTTAGTGATGAACAAGGTGTCTTTGACCCCTTTTCGAAAGGCGGCGATGACGATCTCATCCTTGATCTTCGGGATTGAGTTCTTCTTCTTAGAAAACCTCTTGATGAAGTCACGAAGAGACTCGTTCTTCCTTTGATGCAACTGATATAGATCGTGCTTGGAAGATGGCCTCTCGTATGTTCCCCGAAAGTTAGCGATGAAACGTTCCCAGAGTTCTCCCTAGGAGCCGATTGATCTCTTAGGAAGTCCTGTTAGCCATGTCCTCGCTGAGTTGGCTAGAGCGACTGGGAGGTAGTTAGCCATGACTTTGTGATCTCCTCCGGCTGCTTGGATTGCCAGAGTGTAGATCGTGAGCCAAGACTCGGGATCGGTCTTGCCGTCATATTTTTCGATGCCTGTAGGCTTGAAACCTGACGGCCAGTCGGCCTATTGTAGCTCTTCGGTGAAGGCCAGTACGCCTTCATCTGCACGAGGGCTCCGGCTCCATCTACGACGGTGAAACCGCTCGTGGTGGAGGCCGAAGCGCTCGTTCTCGTCTTTCAGTCGGCGTTACTCGTCTTCCTCTTGTTCGCGGCGCCGAGCGTTGATGTCCTGTCGAAGATCATGTCGTAATCGGCCATGGAGATCCCGGTTGTCCCGACGGTTGTTGTGACACCGCCGGTTGTTGTTGGGGTTGCCGAGTGACGTATGGCGTGACTCCGTGTGCGGCTGACTAGAGCCGGCCACCCGGCGTCGCCTTGAGGCGGACGAGATTGCCGCTGGGGAAGCCGACCGATTGGTCGGTATGAGGGTATCACCCGACTGTTAGCGCTGCTGGCATACAGCAGCAGTGATCATGCTTTTATCCTTGCTATAGTCGGGGTGGCCGGATGATCAGGCCCAAACTGGAGCGTGTCCAGCAGAGTTATAGTGGCCACGACGTTCTGTTGAGGCGTGATGAAGACGTCGTGGTCGCCGAGTCGAGTTTGGAGGATTTGTTGCTGAGCAGTTTGCCCAGCCCTGCGTAGCTTGTCGTTGCGGGCTTCGCGTTTGGCCTCCTCCTGTTGTCACAGCTGGTAGGCCTCCTCCTCTTGTTGCTCGTGTAGTCAGCGCACCTTCTGTGGAGGAGTTGAGACCATGAAGATTTCGCGAGGCAGGAGGCTTGCCAAGCTGCTGTCCGAACTGGTGTTCGAACTTTTGTCCGACTTGGAGTCGGAATCCGAGTAGTTCATCGGAGTAAGGACGACTCCGACCTCCCTAGATCCGATCTGGAGCGGCTCTGGGCCATGTCCAAACTGAACCGTAGGGGATCGGGTCTGCCGCGTGGGATGTAGATCCGCGGCGCTGCCGAGTTTGCATGAGAGATTGACGATCTCTTCCCTTCCTAGCCTGACCCGGGCTGGCTCGAGTCCTAGCACGAGTTGGACGCCGAAGGAGAGAGTTGTCCCGAGACCCGGGCATGTGGTAGATCGCCGCAGCAAATTGATGATGGTGGCTGCAGCGTCTTGTGGGCCGACTGACGTAGAGTCAGCTGGTTCCTTGGCCGGTTGGATCGGATCTGCGTCGGCCAAGGTGGGATTGCCGATCGGGCCGGTGACGAAGTCAAGGCTTTTGAAAATTATTGTGTCTCCAGGGGAGAATTTGCTACCGTCGACTCCGGTTGTTGGATCCATCGAGCTTGTGGTTGATCTCACCGAAGCCCCTACCTGGCATGATGCTTCTTGGAGGTATGAAATAGCATCTACTACTGATAGCAAAAGTTTGTTTCATATGACATGTACTTTTGACATGTCTTTATTGGTGCATGCTAGCTGCCAATGTCGAATGATGGAGTGCTACGGTTTTCCATGTGCACATATTTTCATTATTCTCAAGTATAACAATATAGACACCATCCCTCCATGCTGTGTTTATGCTAGATGAACAATAAATGCCAAAAGTGCATACCCAATAGACATGGTTACGAACAAAAAGGTGTGGACTGCATAGATGCAACGTTTTCATGCCCTCCGTAACTTGGCTAGTCGTGCCTTGTTCAAAGCTTCAAGGAGCGTGGAGGAAACGGAGATGGCTATACAGTTCTTTTATGGTATTATAAACAAAGAAATGGAGAACCATGAAGGCAAACATGAGACGTCCTTTGATCCTTTACCTGCGCACTTTTCAGAGGCCAATCATCCTTTCATGGCAAAGTACTCGATCCAAGAAAGATTATTACTAAGGGTGCTCCTCGTTTAGATTTGAGGTGGAAGGCAACCCATGAATCGTGGAGCTCGAAATAAATAGAAGATTTTAGGTACCTCCTATAGCTTTCTGCTTTCTTTCTTATGGTTGATCCAACATATGTCTAGTTGGCTTACCCTTGTACTGATATCAGCTTGGTTTACACTTTTGTAGGGAAATGACATTGTCGAAAGTGATTGTGATGGGTAGGTATACAAGCCTTGAAGTGTGTTTTGAGATTGTCGGATTTGTTCTTGCTGGTTGTGCATCCCTATGAAATTCATACATAATCATGTTTTGTCAACCTGCAGGAACTGAAGATTGCAAGCTTCAACACCATTTACCATAATCCATTCAAGAAGAGTAATTTCAATAAAGTCAGTACTTGGTCAGGCCATATTCAGAAGGGTTCTCGGTGTTTTTTCTCATCATAGCCTATAGAATAGTCTAGAGAACATATGTGCGGCATCTGAATTTTTATATTGTGCTTTTATTGTAGCCACAATAATTTACTAACTTCAGTGAAAAATTGATATTTTATTAGTTTCAGTGGGAAATTATGCTTTTATTTGTTTCTGTCCTCTTTCCATATACCCTCCAAAATAACATATTAAAAGAAATAATATTCTACTGTAAACACTATAAACTCTTAACTTTTCCAAAACTTTTAAATACTTAGACAGTACTCCGCATGGTTTAACGGTCCGGAGCATCCTCACCTTGTCCGGACGGTCCGAACCGTATATATCCCCTAGGCATGGTTCAACGGTCAGGACCGTCCGGTTCAAGTACGGACGGTCCGGACAGTAGACATAGCAAATGCTGGGCCGCCCTCTCCCCTCGTGCAGGCGGCTTCCCCTCACGCCGCAGTCGGCCTCACTACCGGCGGCGCCTTTTGCCGCCAGTGGCACCGTGATCCTCCCGCCGTCTCCACTGCCGTGATCTACTCAGGTGAAATTGCTGGACATGAAATAATTTTTCTTCGTTAATGGCAATAATAGGGAGTAGGTTCTTGCATCAAGGGTCAAATTCAAGTCAATTAGATGCCTAGAACTTTTATCTCTGAGATGCTGCTACCTACAGAGTATACATTGTAAACACTAACTAATCCATCAAGTTAAAAGTAGTCCATTGGAAGTTTTTAAAACATTTTGTAGCTTACATCGGTGCCCCTGGGGAGTTCATCCTCTAAAAGGAATGCTATAGTTTATATATGCATTTGCAAGAATTATAGTTGTCTAAGAGAAAAATTACATCCATAAAAAAGGAGATAATAACACACTAAAAAAAGTCACCACTTAACAAACCAACCAAGAGATCAGGGGGACTTAGAAATAATGACCAAGATCAAATTTTAGTAAAATGATTCAATATTTGTTTGTATTTTAATAAATGTCCTTCTTTAGTTTAGGTAATAACTAGGTAACGAAGTTATTTCATTAACTTTTTGAATTTAGTACAATTGTCTTATTACGTCTTTTTGTCTTGGCAGGTTCATTATGGCTTGTGATAATAAGGGCAAACGGAAGGTTCAAGAGGGAAAGAAGGTCGGCAGCTCATCTAGATCTGTCCGCCGTCGACTAGACACTTCCGATGATCCTGCTCCTACGACAGATACTTTGGTCTCTCGACCGCAGAGGCGCTCGACTTGTACTTCTCGGATATGTTACAACGAGGCCAGGATGGGAGAGCCAGCACCTCCAGAACCATCAAAGCCAAATCCTAGCGAGTCCAGTGATACCACGGCCAATGATGCCACCGCTAATGATGCCACCGCCAGTGATGACACCGCCAGTGATCAGATCTCAGAGGAGCATGAGGGGTCACTAGTGCACCTAGATGACCTATTGGTGCTATGGATGTTCGTACTTTGTCATGTCATTTTCAGACACTTATTTACCTATCTCGTGCTTATGTATGACATATTTCGTGGTGAATGTTTTACTCATTTGCTTACATTTGATATATGGTTAGGACGGTCCGCTCTTCTGACCTATCAAGAACTGAAAAATTGAGAAAATTAATAAACTTTAAAAATAAATAAATATAAAACAACAGTGGTTCAACGGACAAGACCGTGCTTCTAAAAATCAACAAGAGATACAACTAGTTATTTTATCAAAAAATATATAAAATTAAACAATATGGTATTGTAAATACTATAGAATCTACAGTGTTTCAAAAATTCTAAACAATTAGATAGTAGTTCGCGTGGTTCAATGGTCCGGATCATCCTCACTAATTTCAGACGGTCCGAACCTTATTTACCGATACCTGTCGTGTCAAAGGTCCGAACCATCCTCACACGGTTAGGACGGTCCGGACCGTGTATTTCCCGTGATTAGCTGTTTCAATGGTCCGGACCATCCTGGCTCGGTTCGGACTATCCGGATCATGTGTTTCTCGTTGCTATCTGTTTCTACGGTCCGGACCGTCCTTACCAGTCTAGACTGTCCAGACCATGTATTTCCAGTTATTTGTTGTGTCTCCCATTACTTATTGGATTTAGCCTACAAATTTAGAATTCATATGTACAGTATATCAAAGAAAAGTTGGATAATGGTTTGGTTTTGTAAAACCTGAATCAAAATATATTGGGTTTTGTGATATTTACTCTAAAATTAATAGATGATCAGATGTTCAACGTTTATTTCCCATCTTACCCATCACGAACTGAAAAATTAGGAAAATAAATAAACTTTGAAAATAAATAAATGTAAAATAACAGTGGTTCAACGGACAGGACCATGCTTCTAAAATCAACAAGAGAGATATAACTAGTTATTTTATCCAAAAGAATATATTAAATTAAATAATATGATACTATAAATATTATAGATTCTTTAGTTTTTCAAACATTTTAATAAATTAGATAGTAGTTCGCTCGGTTCAACTGTGCGAACCATCCTCACTTATTTCGAATGGTCCGGACCTTGTTTACCGATACTTGCCGTGTCAACTGTCCGTACCGTCCTTATTCGGTTAGAACGGTCCGGACCATGTATTTCCTGTTACTAGCTTCTAAAATCAACAAGAGATATAACTAGTTATTTTATACAAAAGAATATATTAAATTAAACAATATGCTACTGTAAGTACTATAGACTTTTTAGTGTTTCAAAAATTTTAAAAATTAGATAGTAGTTGCCATGTCACGTGGTTCAACAGTCCGAACCGTCCTCACCACTTTCAGATGGTCCAGACCGTGTTTCACGATACTTGCCATGTCGTAGGTCCGGACCGTCCTTACTCGCTTCGGACGGTCTGGACCGTGTATTTGCTGTTACTAGGTGTTTCAACTTTCCGGACCGTCTTAGCTCGGTCCGGACGGTCCTGACCGTCTATTTGCCGTTACTAGCTATTTCTACGGCCCGGACCGTCCTTACTCGGTCAGGACGGTCCGGACCATGTATTTCTAGTTACTTGCTGTGTCTCCCGTTACTTACTGGATTTAACCTACAAGTTTAGAATTCATATGTATAGTATATCAAAGAAAAATTGGATAATAGTTTGGTTTTATGAAACTGTTGACACCGAAAACCGCCGGGGTTGTTCGGCGTCTTGGGACACGCGAAGGCCTAGGAGATTTGCTTCACTCCAGTGCAGGTCCTAAAATCTTGAGGTTCGTAGGCGTGCCAGTCAATTTAACCCAGTAATTGACCAGGAGATAGAAAAAATTAGATCAGTGATTCAATCGGCCGGAAGCCGATCTGGACTCGTCTCATCGGCCTGTGGCCGATATAAACTGTAGCACTTGTACACCGACTGGAAGTCGATGATGGCATGAACAGTAACTGATAATGATAAGCAAATACCAAACTAGCCGATTGCCGAAGGAATACTTGAAAATTGGTTGTAAAATAAATAGGCAGAATAAATGAATTGACTAATCTTCAGCCGATTGCAATAGTAATAGCTAGCATTGCTCCAAAGATGCTGCTCGCACCCGTGCCCGGGCCCTTGCTAGTGTCCGCGCCCGGATCCATGCCTGCTGACCGTGCCCGTGCCCTGGCCCTTGCTCGCGCCCGCAACCGGGTCCTCGCTTGCTGTCCGTGCCCATGCCTTCGCTTGTGCCCGCGCCCGAGTCCTCGCCCGTGCTCGCGCCCGGGTTCTCGCGCGTGCCCGACTACCAACAGCACTTGCGCATCAGCTAAGAAGCCGATGATATAATTGGTGATAATATAAGCAGATAAAAAGCCAGCCGACTGCCCGACTGCCAACAGCATGTGTACTGACTAGGAAACTGATAGCGATATGAATAGCCGACTACCAATATAACATGTGCATCAGCTGGAAAGCCGATGATAGTATAGATAGGCAGAATAATAATCAATAGATAATGTAGTCGGCTTTAAAAGATAACTTACCAGCTAAGCACTCCGATAATACATCGCACAAAAACCTATCGACTCGACAAGGATAAATCTATCACTATCAATCTAGTAGGTCGGACCCAACCGATGCAGCACAGATTAATAACGATAAAAGAGCCTCGATGAGCCGATAGATCTAATGCAATCGTGATGTATATGATAACTTATCGGCTATACATTCCGATAAGACGCTTACATAAAATCGATCAACCTAGCAGGAATAACTTATCGGTGGCAGTTTAGTAGGTCGGACCTAACCGATGCATCACAAACTGTCGATAAGTTACACCCAGTAAGCCGATAAAAACTATGCATGCATAATGTGGTATATCGACTCGGCCTAAGAGATCAAACTTAACTGATGCAGTCGTAGACAAAGTAGATACACCGGGGTAAGGGGTGACGAGTCTTACCCTCTCACAGGAATTTGGACCTAACCGATGCAGCCCGGCTCGAGAAGCAAGAACCCGTCGAAAAGTGTGGCGATGCGCCGAATTTGATATTGATCTGTGAGATAATTTACAAGGTCCCCGGGCGTACGTATTTATACCCCGAGTTGATACAGTCCTGATCGGATACGAAACAGGAGTTTCCTAACTCTAAAAGGAAAATTAACAAGTCCTAACCGGACACGAGATCAGGTTTTTCCTAAAAATTATTAAAACTACCTAATTAATAGATAAGGTAATTAACTACCATGCCGTGGTCTTCACGATTCCTTCCTGTACTCGGCTTCTTCTGGATTAGCTTCCACCGGCTAACACAATCTCTTTCTTTAACCGAGTCCGATACGAATCGTACCAAATTTTGGCGTCAACAGAAACTTGAACCAAAATATATGGGGCTTTGTAATATTTACTCTGAAATATATAAATGATCTAATGTTTAATGTTTATTTCCCATCTTACCCATCATGAACTGAAAAATTAAGGAAATTAATAAACTTTAAAAATAAAGAATAATAGTGGCTCAATGGATAGGACCGTCCTCACCAAGGACGGACGGTCCTGTCTTTGCCGGCCTCACGTGAGCAGCGTCGTCTCCTCTCTATCATGCACGTGGAGAATGTCAAAAAGCCTATCCCGCAGCCACCCGTGACGTCTAGCCCCCCAACCCACGCTTTTGTTTCTTTTACCATCCTCAGCGCTAATATATTATTCTTTTAGTTGATTATGAACACAATCCGCAGCTAGCTTAGTTGGTGGAGGCGTGCTGGGGGAATATGCAGGTCGTGGGTTCGATTTCTAGAACCGGCGCATTGTTGAATTTTTATTTTTCATTACTTCTAGCACGAAGCTCGGCATGATTTCATTACTCCTAGCACGAAGCCCGGCATGATTTCATTACTCCTAGCACGAAGCCCGGCATGATTGGACGTTCACAAAAATCATAAAAAAATCTCTGAATTATTTCTCGTATCCACCTAGCACGAATCTCCTTGCGATCCGATGGTAAAAAAATAGCCGAAAATAACTAATAAATCATATATATGCCTTTTTTATTTTTCCATAATACTATTATACTAGTTATATTAGTGATGTATACTATATAGTAAATTTTACTAGTATAGAACAAATCTAAACTGTTGAATCACTAGTTCGATCTACTAATATAATATATTATAGTATATTATAGTATTTTACGCTTTAAAGGAGCTCCAGCGAGAAGGCAGGATGCTAAGAACGACATGCATGCAGAGACCTGGATCTTTTGCTCCTCTTTATGGCTGCATGACTTATATATATCGATCGTTCATTTCCTTTTGGTCGATCCGTTCCTTTTTTACTCCTTGTCAAAAGAAGATTACTGTTTACTCTATCAGATTCTAAATATAAGTCGTTTTAGAACTTCTAAGTAACTTTTCAACTATCTTTTTTTATCCTTGGTAAATAAATGATATCTATCTCACAAATAAAATAATTCATCTTTTCCAATACAATATAAACAAAGGCAACAAAGTCATTTGATTATTTTCTTAAATATTATGCTCACGTCTGAAACAACTTATATTTAGGATCAGAGGGAGTAATTGCGTACTAAACTATAGTGAGGATCTATTGTGTGGAAACATGCTCACCTAGGTTCAAGCCCTATATTTGGCACATAAGTCTCATATTTTCTGTTGTAATATATGTGTAGACCAATCTCATTTTTATACATGTGTCAGGATATATCTATATAAGTATATGTGCGTGTGACTTGTAAAAAAGATTACTGATTAATTTTTTATGCTGTACCAGTGCCAGGGCTAGCTGTTGTACCTGTCCATGTAGTAGTAGACTAGTAGTAGTAGTATGAAAGCATGTCTCTGTATACTCCAAGATAGGTAGATACTCCTATACGTATGCGTGATGTCAAATGTCTTCGGGCCCACAGGCCAGGGATGCTGTCCACGTGGCGGGCGTAGGTGATGCCGACAATCGCTTTCTAAGTTATTGCCCGCTTGTCGCGACTTTCGACAGAGACCGCTGTCTGCTGCCTGCTGTTCTATTTAACGTCTCCATATACCAACGGTCATAGCCGGCCATGCTCCTTGCAATTACTTCACCCACAAAACTGATTATTCACCCTCCTTCAAAACAGTACTTAAACTCGTGCAATTCAAATCACTAATCACTTTGTGTATATATCTACACATTACTGCGGTGATATTACCCTACAATCTTTCACTCTAATCGTTCGAGCTACGGTCAATAAGTTATAGAAAAATAAACAAAGCAATTAAAAATTATATATATATATAATTAGTGGTTTAAAAGCCAAAGCTAGACTACAATGAAAGAATCAACTCTAAATTTAAATTTTAAAATTAAACTTTTGTCTCTGGCTGGAAAGCTAATAAGCAAACGGTGAAAGTCGAATAATCTACAAAAGAGATTAAAAGAAATGAATGAAAATGTCAAAAGAGAATATTGCAACAACCGGCTACTTCACCATCAGTGATCGCTACAGCTCTAGAATCAATACACACAACTGCTAACCCCCCACAGCAACACCGAACAGCAAAGCTCCAATACTTTTCAGCAGTCGACATGCATGATCAAACACAAGGTCAATCGAGCCGAGATTAATTCATCAGCATTAGTTGGGATGTAGTTTTTGCACGTATGTACGAACGAGTGTGAGTTCATCTGCAATTGTTATCATCATCAGCGTACAAAGGTCAAGTCGCTTGGAATTAATCAACAAATTAGTACTAACACATATGCACAATTGCGCTGTTCATCCGATCCGGCTGTCGCATCAGGATCAACAGGGAAGTAATCATGGTGATCCGGACTAGCTAGTTATTCCGTGGATTAATTAGCGCATGTATACGCCCCCAAGAAACGTTGTGGCGACAGTGCCCTAACTGTGACATCTAGCTTGCATCCAATAGATTTTGATTGATCAATTTGTGTTGCCCGGCTGGCCTTCAGGTGGTGGCCATGACGCCGGGGCCTGGCTTTTTTGTTGACGCGACGCACGGGCTCCTGTGACCCTGACCCTCCTTGACAAAATTCCCCATGTCACCATGCATGCTCTCTCTATCTCTCTCTCTGCATGAGCTAGCTAGCTCAAGTCTGAATGATCCAACCAAATTTAGCTAGCTAATCAGACCTCTCAATCTCAAAGACAAGTCAGAGCTAGCCAAATTATATTGAGTAATTAATTGATTGATCAGCAGCTATAGCTTAGGATTGATGTATATATATGATGGCTGCATTTCAACAATTATTCATACACCTAATTATAATTAAGTCTGTACCGTAGCTTAATTCACTTTCTTTTAGGGCAACCTAGGCTGTTGAAATCTGTGTTACTATTGTATATACATATATAGCTGCATATTCGTTACTACACAAACATCAACTATAAGGAGGACAACGATGGCCATTTATTTACTTGAAAACGCTGTTGTAAGGCAGTTTATTCTCCGCTTAGCTTGATATGGCTGTGACTGTAGCAGTCTAGCTACGACTAGTCAGACGCATATGGATGATTTAACCGTTGAGCATCTGATCCAATCCATGATTAAAGGTGTAGGAGTAGAACATTATGCTGTAAGTGTGCCCCACTTGTATACATTAACTCAGCAGGCTGTCCATCGATGATAGTACATTGGTAGATACAGTATACTACTAAACGGTATCAGTGTCTATTGGAAACTGTCATCAATCTCAGTTCCCAACCCAGCGCTATAATTTTAGAACTGATGAGTCCTAGGAGCGTACGAAAACAGACTCTTTGGTAAGGAGCAAATGAAACAAATTAATTAAAGGCCGGGCAGCTAACTCATTCATTCAGAACAGCACAGAGAGAAGTACAAAACCGTACCAGTGATTTTCAAGTACTGCAAGAACGAAGGAGAGCCTTTGAAATTGTATGTCCTAGCTAGATATTGTAGCTACGCAGCTAGCTATGGACCATTTTTTTGTTTCAGTGTCTCAAACTTCAGTAGCTATAGCTCACTCAAATTATATGATTTCAGGATGCCACAGTGACTTGCATTATATTGGATCATTTATGAAGGTAGGTAATGGTACCAACACAGACAGGACAATGTTAGAAATCAAAATTATGTCAGGTGGTGGAAAATAAACAAATCAACGGCAGTACTTAATAAGCAGTCACAAGAGCAGGGAAGCATGGGGGAGTGGTTTTCCACACCGAGATACGAGGCATTACCGCACACCAATAATTACAGACTTTTTCTTATACTTGGAATTAATTAGAACCGTTAATCGTCTCTAATCTAACGTAATAGAATAAGAGGTACCGATGAAAAGGTACCTAAGGTACTGAAGGTGGAAGGTTAAAATAGTAATTGGCTTGTAGGATTAATTTATGTGTTTAAGGACAAATGAGTATAATCCTCCGCGTCTCTCTCATTCGATCCCATCCAGTCAACACTAAGTCCCGAACTCCCGATCCCTAGTCACGGCTACGAGCTCCCGATCCGTTGTTGGAGGTGGCTGCGGCTACGGTGGAGGAGTACTAGGCCCCTGCCGCCGGAGCTCTCCGTCGATGCGCTCGGCCGGCGCTCCTGCGATGCTTTCTCCAGCCGCAGCATGCTTCTCTGCTTGGGGTGGACGAGCCCTGCGCTTCCTGCGACGGCCGTCTGACCCCGATGCTATTCGTCCCACGCTCCGACGAGGCAACGAAGAGCAAGCCCAAGAGCAAGGGGATCAAGGGGTGGAGCATTTGGGGTCTCCTGCACAAGAAGAGCAGCGGCGGTGCATTCGGCGGCGGCGCCGGAGCTCTGGGCAAGGGGGTACGACGGGCAGATGCTCCGGTGCAACAGTAGCGTCAGCGCGAGAAGCTTCTTCAGTGGAATTGGAAGCTCGTTCAATGGCTGGTTAGGGAGGATGAAGAGGGAGGACGAGGCCTTGCTGGAGAGGAATTTCAGCGCCAGGTATTCTTCTTCTTCTTCTTCCTCCTGCAGGATGACCACACAGTATCAATTTCACAAGGAGAAACACAATTCCAACAACTATAGAGATGGAGGTGGAAGGCCTCCTCGTTCATCCGCTACTTCCAGCTTGCCCAGGAGCTCACTTGGTCTCTACTACTACTGAATAATCAATTAATTACTCAGCTTAGATTTCTTTCTTGCTTTCTCAGCCTTGATCAGCTGTAAAAACCTATTAATGTGCATAGCAGCTTATATATAATCTACCTGCAGTTTTACAACTGGTGATTGCCTCGCACGAGTGCTTATATACCTTACTACTCCTACTTCCTTTATTTATTGAACTCGTCCAATCACGACATATGCATGTTTCTTCTTCTTTCATCATCCCTTCAATTCAAGTCTGGGACTCAAGACTTCGACTCATATGAGCCAAGTATTTCTTATGCTTCTCAATCTATCGATGCTTCAAATTAGCCATTTGTTGGACTGAAATAAACGTTTTTCAGTATGTTTGTAAGGTTCCTTCTTTCATAAGTACTCCTATACAACTACGAAATGCAGCTCATGGGTTGGTGCCATTTGTGCAGTCAAGAGGCCTCAGACCTCATGGTCTGAGGCACTAACACTTCTAACCTATATTTCAACAGATACCCTCTATATTTGACATGGTATAAAAGCTATAGCTCACGCCTTTCAAATTAGATGATGGTTTTGCACACAAATTTTCTTGACGCCTCAGTTCAATGCAAGCGAATAGTGCTCATTCAACATTTAACGATGTAGAAAACAGAGAATCAACCAGGCCTTATTTCAATCGAAAAAAAAATGGTCTCTACCGAGCTTCTGCACCTCATCTTCCATGATTCTCCACAAATTGAGAGGTTCCCCACAAAAACAAAATGATACTACTTCACCAGTTCTGTCAGGGTCATGCAAAGGCCCACTAAGATTTATTACTGCACCATGTTCTCACAATTGAGCAGTCAAGTTTCTCTTTGTTCCTAGATTCTCAGGGAGGGTTAAATGGTCACTTCTTGCATAAAAAGATTAAGAAAAAAAATGTTCGCATTCTTCTTTTTTCCACACTAGCAAAAATAATGTGTTATAATCTTCAACTTCCAGGTTTCCTCACAAACAGTTTCTAGACCTATCCAAGTAACAGAAAAAGAAATGCATTAAGCATGCTTACATTCCTGCACTTCCTCTATTACTATATATTCAGATATCAGCTTACCTACTCCAGTGTCAAGAACAACTTGATTTTGATAACTCTAATATTGTTGGTAAGGGCTCAATTGATATTGACTAGGAGCGTGTAACCTTCGATTCGCAGAACACACTCTTCGTGCAATTGTTTTACTTTCCGGGCTTACTTCCTGGGTGCCAGACTTAGTAATATTTTTCTCTTTAGTTTGTTTCCGTGCACGCTTCTTTGAACCTTGACTAACTTGATGCCTGTCTTTTGTACTACCCTGTGTTGGTTTGGAAACCTTCCTTGCCTTCTTTCTATTTGCACTCCCTATTATCATCACATCGTCATCCATAGCCTGCTCTTCTCCCTTGGTGTCTCTTTCAAACTCTGACAAAAATTCAGCTTGCTAAACAACAAAAAAGATTAGATAGTGTCAGTAAAAGTGCTGAAGACATGAAGGTAAAAATGACCACATCAATTTCACAAACCGTGATGGGATGCTTGTATGATGGTCTTCGAACTTTGTTACATTTTGAGAGCAACAACCTGCAACATATCTTCTTTCTAAAAATATCTATTTGTTTCTGCATGTTATTCCATGGATGCAATTAGTCAAGATAGAAATATCATATTATGGCATAATTAGTTACAATAGCATGTTGCATGTACCTGTGTGAAATAATGAAGCATCTTATCCCCATCCCATTCCAGCATATATTTAATTATGTAGACACCACATGATTGGCTATAATTTATAGGCAATATATCAATCATTTAATAGGTACCAATGTTAGCAAGTATTAAAAACTTTTCTTACGAGTCCATTTGTTGTGGTATGTCGATGTAGTACTGTTTCTCCCACTCAGTAATGTTTATAGGCTCGATAAGTGTGACCAAACCAGCATTAACTGCATGTTCTATATATAACTGCAAATTTATTACCTGCCATGCAATAAATTTCCAAAATTGATCAATGGTGAAAGCATATTGTATATTATCTCCCAAGTTTATATGGTAAAAGATAATTACTACTGTTTTTTCCTTTTCCTCATCACGCAAGGACTTCATTGAGACAGCAGAGTTGAGAAATTAGATCTCCTTCTTGCGAGAATTGACCACTAATAAGCTCCAATGGCTTCCCCACATGTTGAATGGGACAAATACATAAGATTGGCATAGTTATTTAAAATATGTACTAGAGTCTGGCATGTCTTTGCAATTGTTAAAATACTAGTTAATTAATAATGAGCGTGATACATACCATTTGCCGCATAACACATATCTTGCCAACTTGTGTTACCCAAGGATAATCCAGTCTCGAATCAAAGTCTCCAAATTCGTCACAAATCAAATTACTTTGAAAGGTTGTGATGACTCCTACATTATCATTTGCTATGTTGGCGATGTAACCATATGCATCAATCACCTGCAATAAAATTTTTTATGTGTTTCGTAAAATATAAATTTCAGTACTATTTGCGGATGTAAAATTGCTTAACTCACCGTGTCATATAACCATCCTCCATTGACATTGGGGAGTAGGAAATTAATTGCTAGTGGAATATCGGCTATATCAGCAACTGTGGCCCAATTATAGCTATTCCTCACAAAATGTATCACCTCTTCGTCCTCTTTTGTGAGAATATAGTCATCATTGTAATCTGAAAAAATTATGTTGAAATGGTGCATATAGACTTCAATAATGCAAGCCAAATATTAAATTGTAAGAATGAAAGGTGAATTCAATTTCTCACCAAGATATTGTAATGAGGCATTATGATGTTTGTCATTTTCATACAAATATTCCACTGGGGCAATAGCATATATGTCATGGCCACCTGTCTTTTTCAGTAATTGTTTTGTTGCTAAAATTGAATACTCAGTATCCGCAGTGTCCAAATTTTCTATAGTTGTGGTGAGTTTGTCTAATGTCTGTGTGCAGTGTTCATCTTCTAATGTTTTTTTGTCAACCAAGGGCTTTTTAAAAGGAGCACTGATGTTTGATGATGACTCTTGTATCTTTTCACCATGGTTGCCTACTATTGTATTGGAACAATTGGTTTGAAAACATTTTAGATCAATGTTGGCATGCCCTCCTAATATTTTGTCCTTTTCTCCAATATTTTTGTTCCATTCATCTCGGGCCTGCCAAGTGTTCATTGGAGAGGCTTTGTCCTACAAAAAGCAGAGTTAGACTAAAAGGATTATTTTTCCAATTTGACTAAGAATATTTAATATAGATGGAGGCTTGCATATTAAAATGTGTATGTAATGAAATTGTCATATACACGTTATACCTCACACTCTGGTTCACCAAATATTGAAGAATTGTATGTGTCAACTGCCTTACGAATTTCCTAGAAAAGCGAACAGTTGTAATACAAGTAAACAATATCTAACTAGGAGCCATGTTACCAATAGATAATCCATACCTTTAATTCATTTCTACAATCAAACAAACCTTCTTCTAGATTGTAGACCCTAGTAGGTAGGGTGACTTGTATTTTAAGGTCAGTTACTTCCTCTTCTATAGTGAGAATCTTTGAATAAATTTTATGTTCCATATCATGGATTACTCTTTCAAGTGAAAGGCGATCCTTTGCCATAGCTTGAAGTATTAGGTTAACCTTTGAACGTAAAAAAATATGGTTATGTGAAATAAAGTATTATGTAAACATTAAAAGTTAAATGGTATGAAAGTTGTGAGAATGAACTATATTTACCTGGTAACTTGTGATAGAATGTTGTACTGATTGAGAAGGTTGGCTTGTTTGTTTTTGCGCAGGGTCTCCATGTAATTGGTGAGGTGGCTGTTTGTTGGTATTACTAGGAACACATGGATGAGGTAAAGTCATGATAACCTACATAGAATGATTTATTTGTTAGATATAAAAGGGTTACATGTAGAAAATGAAAATAAATTCTCTTGAGAGTTACCTCTCCTCCATCTAGTCCGTCTTTCTCGTAGGCATCGGTTCTTACTTTCGCATTTTTCTCGTCCCAGCGTGCCATCAGCGGATGAATTGAAGGAGAATAGGAAATACCATATGTACTGCAAGCTTGAACCCTCTCCCAGTACCAGAACTGCAAACGGTCCTCAAAAGTATGAGTTCACGACTAGAATATAATAATTTATGATATGGTTATGTAGCATTTACCTGGAGCAAAGCTAAATTTCCTTGGAGATTTACTTGGTCTAAATCAATAAAATTATGGATGCAGCCCAATAAGTGATGTACAGTGAATGTTCCCCAGTTGAGCTTTGGAATATCTGATACATTTTCAACCAAGGACAAGTACTTTGAATCAACATGGTAATCTGTTGTGGGAGATAAAACAACTCCAATAGTATACAAAACTATCTGACAGATGAAATCCTCGTCAGGCTTCTTGGATCTTAAAATGTTGTCCTTCAGCCCTTGCACAGAAATGTGTCCTTTTCCTGGTGCTTTGTATCGGTTGAACAACTCACTATTGAATTTTGCTTTGCTGTCTACTAATATATCTTTCCCAAAGATTGGCAGACCCATAACTTTATAGACATCAGCTGCAAGCATTGGAATTTCTTTACCGCCTAGTAGGAAACATTGTGATTCTAGGTTGTATCTCTTGGCAATCTTAACCAGCATGATACGACGGAGAGTTACCAGCTTCATATTTAACAAGCCACCTAGCCCTATTGACCTCATTATGTCCTTGTGTTTATCTGGAAGTTTTTGTACGGTCTCGGCATATTGCTTTGGTGAGCAAATAATCGTCATATCTCCATGCTTCATAATAATTTGCTGAAAATTGCGTAAATCAAACATGATGATTCAAAGAATGCATTTATGTATATAGATCATGCGGCATATTGTATAGCGAATTTACATGGTGCTATATGAACATACCTGCTCCTCAGTAAGTTCTTGCACTGTGGAATGATTTTGCGGAAATGGTGCCTTCCTTTCGAATGATGACCTCTTAGATGCACTGTCACCACTAGAGCTGGGAGGTCTACCTCCCATAATTGACTCTATCGACGTAAACTTGCTCTCAAACTAGCGACATAGATTGGACAGGATCAGAGACGGCAGACTCACCGTCCCAACTCGGCAAAAGTCCGTATCAGGCGTATCCGTAGCGACGCAAGGACTCCACTGATCGAGGTGGAGCTTAGCCAGCCGGCCGTATCAGTCGTCAAGCAGCGGCGGCGAGCACGCGACATAGCAGATCAGCAGCGGCGGCGAAGGCGCGGCGCTTGGCTGAGGAGGAACGGCGGCGCGGCGCTGGGGCGTGAGTAGCCCGGGGCGGCGATGGCGCACAGGCGAGGCAGCGCAGGCGACGGTTGATTTGGGGGAAAAACAGGAGACGAGGGCACGGGAGGAAGAGGGCGTGGGATAATGACCAGCTTTGCTTCACACCCACAACGAGTTAGGTTCCGAGCCTTTCATTTTCTACCTGTTTTCTTCGTATGCTTAGGTTCACGAAATCCCTGCCGACTGCACACCAACTTTCTTAGACACACCTGCTTTGTGCCTTTAATTCTCTCCAAGTAGCATTTTCTGATGCTAAAACCCTTTTCAAGAGCATAATTGTTGTAAAAACCAATGTCTTCTTCCTCACTACCAAATGTCTGGGTGATGACATATTCATAAGCTGATAGAGCCTCGGCACTATACCTCACACTAACCATGTTCTCCTGTAAAATATCATGTAAGTAATTCAAGAAAGACACCATATGGACAGTCATGTATTTATTTGTAAATACATAAGCTAACTCAACTAATTTTCATCTACATCTCAGTACTACATAAATTATGTATTTGACAATTATTTGCATTTATTCCAAACTAACAGGCCCAAGCAAAATTATATTACTGTTTCAGAGAGAGAGAGAGAGCGCTAAGTTTAGCCAGCTGGTTCTAAAAGTAAGTTGTACTAGTAATTAATAAATAGCTGAGATAATTATCAGATACAACAAAGCTGACATAATTATCATTCACAACTAAGTAGTAGATTAAACCCAACTAGAATTTTGTTTTTACCACAAAGATGTACCAGCGCAGGTAGAGGCCAGTCCCTCCTGCAACAACGGGGACGTGGCCTCGGGCAAGGAGGTCGTCGGTTACTGCGCGGGCGTCGCGGAAGAAGTCCCCGGCGGAGTAATCCTCCGACGCGTGCAGGATGTCAATCAGGTGGTGCGGCACCGTGCTCCTCTCGGAAGGAGAGGGCTTGGCGGAGCCAACGTCGAGGCCGCGGTAGACTTGGACTTCGTGAGTGAAGACGCCGACTGCTCTGCTTCGGTCCTCCCCGCCGGCCAACCGCGCCTCACCCGTTGCTCATAGATCCATTTCCATCCTCCTTGCCGGCCGACTGCGCCTCACCCGCTGGCCATACACGCCCACGCTGCCACGGCCCTGCTCCTTCAGCCTCTGCTTCCAGGTTCACTCGGGGGATTTTAGGGCAAAGGATGGGGGCAAAGGGATGAGGATTGAAGCCGGCTTGGCAGAAGAAAGGATGGGGGCGATTGAAGAGCGCTCGGGATGAGGCTCAGCAGAAGAAGAAAAGATGGAATTAATAAATTACCCAATTACCCCTGTTAATATTATTTCCTATTCCTAATTTGCCCTTTAAACATCAATGGCTAATACTGCTTGATTTAGAAGGTACGTGAGGTACCTTCCAAGCATCGTAAAAGGTCTCCAATAATTAATAAGGATGGCAACAGGACGGGATATTGTTTATGGAACGGGATAGTTTATGTGATGACATCAGCACTAAATTTAGGTAGCAAGTCTGGTACTTGCTATCAGATGTGGTACTATAGGTAAAAGATGGTACCAAAAGATACCAGACATGATACCTATGGGTATGACATCTAGTACCTGTAGGTACCACACGTGATACATAAATAATGTTTCGGTACCTGAAACCATATCTGATACCGGGGGTACCAGGTGCCAGGCCTGAGGTGAAGAGGAGGGCACGGTACACCTGGCAGAAAAGGCAGCAGCTGGAGGTGGAGCCCGTGCCTGACGACCAAGCCACGACAGCGGGAGAGGCGGCGGCCGGAGGCTGGCAGCCTGACAGGGCAGTCTAGAGCAATGGCCAGCAAGCCACATGGAGGGCCGCTCGCCCCTCCCCCCACCGAGCGGTGGGTGTGGCAATGAGGTCGATGCCGGCATGTCCAGCTCGTGGCGCAAAGAGTTTACGGCTGGGCGGTGGCCTAGATCTAGAGGATAGGCTGATGTGGATGACGATGGCACCGGTCTGAATCTGGCGTGATGGCGGTGGAAACAGATGGTGCGACCACCGCGACGATGACGGAGAGGACCGCTGTAAATGACTCTTGCAACATCAGCGTGCATCCCCAACATGCCCGCGTAGCGCCACTGCCATCTCTGACTCCGCATCTGACGATTCTAGTGACAGCTCCATCCCGCCATCCCTTCATCCACCACTATGCTCCCCCTACAGCTAGCATGGGCGAGGAAGAATGAGGAGATGCAGGAGGAAGAGGACACGAGGAGGAGGAGTCGAAGAGTGCCGGCAGCGGGGGGTCATTAAATATCCCGTCCCATGATGGTATCCCGTTGTGTAGTCTTTCTGATAATTAATAAGCTCGGTTACCATGGTAAACTAAATAAAATTTATTAAAATTTTGCTTAAAGTTTTTGAATGGTGGGACAATCAAGCTTTTACCGTTACTGAATACCGGCGTTAAGCTAGCTACCTCATGGTAAGCGGTGGTAATTAAGGGAAACCCTAGTTGTCCTGCTAGGTGTATGATTTTATTCATTAGGGTTTAATCCTAATACTCACACTTTCATATAAGTGTAGAAATTTATACGTGGACTGTTTTCAACACGAATTTTATGATGAGGCTTAATAATTTATGTTTGACATCTCTGTCTTTTAACTGTGTAGGCTTAACAGGTGTGTGTAACGTGTGTAGTTTTTTTTTATACGAGTGTGTTTTTATATATGCCAGATAATTAGTTAATATGGACATAATGAACTAGCAACATATCCTTACGTTGTAACGAGTCAGATCATAATTACGAATACTGAGAGGGTAAATTGAGGATAAAGCAATAGCAATAGATTGATGCGGGAACGAGTGGACGAACGCGCGAGAAAACATAAGGAAGATGGCTCTCTGCTTTTACCTGGTGCATGCATGCAATGCAGCGTACTACTCACGTAGCGCCCGATCGATCCTTCGAAGCGGCAGCTCGCCCGCGGCGAGATCGACCTCGACAGCGACGTCCAGCGCGTCGTCGTCCCCGCGCGCGCGCGGATCGATCGATAGATCGTACGACGCACAGCTGGCGCGCACGAAAAGCTGCCCCGCGCGCGCGCCAAACCGCCCGTCCCCGCAGCCGGCCGTCGGGGCCCCGCCGGCGACGCGACGTCTTACGTGGGCGACGCGCGCGGCCAATAGATAGATAGATGGCCGGAGCGCGAGCATGAAAGCTATAGCTTTCCACTGGCTAGCTATAGCTCGCGTTAATTCTATGTGTGGCCACTGGCTTCTCGCGTGTCACGTCGTGGCACTGCGTCTTCTCCGGCGCCGTCGCTTTCCCGGCCACTGTGTACTGCGCCTGGGTGCTCCCGGAGACGGAGATCCCGCGACACTTGCGTGCCGGCGATCGATCAGATACTGTGCCTGTACATATATATAGTGCCTATACTGCTGATGATCGATCTCTAGCTAGCTAGGTCGATTTGTGTAGGTCTTTCCTGAAAGAGATTCCGATTCTCTCTTGCAGCAAATTAATTAATTAGTGGCAATCATTCTAGAATGTATATAAAGTAAAGTCCTTAATGATGAAACTAATCACTGATCAAGCTAGTTGTTGTCTGTTCATAACCAGGGGGCTTATTTAATTTTTTCCGAACCTAGATTCTGCATTTTCCTTGGCATTTAATCTTTGACCACACATTCACACAGGTCCGGGGTATCTCCCTCCCCCAATGTATAGTGTTCGGTTAAAGAGGCAGAATAATTTAGAACATGATTTACACGTAAGCGTATGTGTTAAGTCACGGATTGCTTTATTGAGATCTCACGGCAAATATGACTACAGGTGTTGTATTATGGTTCAAAATTAGCAAACAAACTTGTGAGGTTTTTACATAGCATACTCAAAATATTTTCCAACTTTTTCCAAAAAAATTATTCAACTTTTATTTGACATTTTATTTTTTCCACATTTAATTAATGCATGAAAATACAATATGATATGCAGGAAAATCCAAAAACATCAAAAGTAATATTTATCGCAAAGGATATTTGTTGACAAATTTTATTTTATCCATTTTCAATACTTTATAATTTTTGGTTCATTACATTAATTATATTTATCAATTTAGTGGTGATTGCAATACGATACTGAAAAAACTAGAAAAATCATATATATATATATATATATATATATATATATATATATATATATATATATATATATATATATATATATATATATATATATATATATATATATATCGTATGATCTCAATCCAACGGTTCAACGCTGTTTCACTTGTTTTGCTCTTTGGAGTCAGACTCTGCGACTTGTAACATATATTTCTTTATCTATGCATTGGTACACAACAAGTTAAAATTTGCTAAGTGAATATTCAATTGTATGGATACGAACTTGCGACGTATCCCCTAACTGTTTACCTCCCCGGCAGGTATCGCTGTCACATGCATGTACTCACACAGTATGCACACGTGTCACAAATGTTACTGCATGTTTTGTATAATACCAGTATATATATAGTTAGCAGTAGTACCATCCATGTTGGCTACAATACGGACTGGCTTGTTATTGTCCAGATTAACGTGACAATGACTTAGCACAAACTTTTAATGGTGCTGTCTCTCTCCCCCTTTTAGTCGCTAGCTGTACTAGAATTTTACGTGTGGGGTCCGTACGTTCCTGTCACGTAGGCAATGCTTCTCCTTTGTTAGAATTTTGTGTGCTTCGATATAGGCCTGAAGTATGTCAGATTTTTCATGAAAAGAAAGTTTTTTAATTAGTCACATCAACATAATAAAAGTCGTTCACAGAAAAGAACAATACGTAGTATATTTAACCAAAATGATCGCCCACTAATCAAACTTTTAATTGAATCAAAATATCCGTACATAGATGTAATTACTACTCCCATCTATTTTATGGAACTTTAAAACTTTTACCATCAATATTTTTTTATATACTTAGTTATTTTAAAAAAGTATGTGTAGATTTGCCTTGAAATAATATCATAAACTTATTAGATTTTATAAACTCATTTAAAAAAGAATTAATGGCCAAAGTTTAAAAGTTTAATTAAATATTATGTCTAAATGTCAGGTATTTATTACGAGAGGAACTATAATGATAACGTTTTTATAATATTGGAATGTACTGAACAAGAAGTAGATACCCGTATCTCCTAGTGTTAATTTTCAGATACTCTTTTAGACAGCTCTATCTCTTGATCAGTAAGATTCTTGGTTAACACCAAAGACATATCTCGCTCAATGCATCTCACAGACCATTTCAAAAACAAATTCCAAGGCCCAATAAGACATCGTTTGAAACAGATAAATCAATATATTATTATCACGGATTATTTACTTAATTATATGGTAAGTTAAATATTTAATTTGAGAAATAAACTTAGTAAATAGCTAAGAATAAGCGGTTTAAGTAATACGACAGAAGAAAAGTTAGTTGAGAAATTGTATTTAATTTTAAAAAGCATGGAGCAAATAATCTGATTAAGCTATTTTAATTATTTATTCATCTTCCAGCTCACCCAAGAGGTAGCATGCAATTCATACCTGGAGTTTATTGCTCATCCGGGAGTTGCAATTTCTGAAGTAGGTACGTGCATGTATAAATAGACCATACATATATACTGTACGCACATGGAAGTAGGATCTTGAGATAGCTCTGATTGGTCCTCTTGTCGACAACTCGGCATGCCGAGTGCTAGCGGCTAACACGTATTAATTCACACGTGGTGCCCCTTTAATTTGTGTGTATCCCACCCAACAGCAAAATCAGGACGTCGCTGGACCACATCAGATCACGACGATTTAATTCGTCTGTGAAAATGTCCAGCAATCGATGTGGATCGTCCCAATTTACTCACGTGGAGTCATACGATGTTTCTTTTTCCATGTCACTGCTACCACACTTGTTTAGGGGACAGCAATGTACTCTAATAAACAACGTGTACTGTGGATAAAACTCTAATATAAACCTAGCCAGGTATCTTTAGACCCGTCTTCATAAAGATTTTATGCATATTAAATAGGGTGACACATCAGTATATATGATAACATGACAAAAACTAAAGAGAAGAGAGATGGAAACAGTTTCGTTAGGATGAAATTAGTGCTCATATTTTTCAACACATTGAAAACCGTGTGAAACTTCCATTAAAAGATTTGTATTTGATCTCCACATGTTTCATCAACTCCCAGTGATCACTTAGATATAACATTTAAATAATATGCTAGCATATGAAATCGTGAAATGAAACTTTACATTGAGAGAAGTAGTTTCATCCATCAACTCAAATATTCTTAGATGATATGGCACTTTTGAAAACTACATAACAAAATCTTCCCGCTTTATATTCATGGGTATATAAGAATAAATTAATTTGAACCAAACACTTTATAACCAAACCAGTGCATGGCCTCCATCTATCTACAATGCACACGGTTAAAATTCTCATAACTTAAAGGAGTAGAAAAAAGGATGTGTGGCCAAAACCCAGGTGAAGTAAATTAGGCTAATAGAGCATGACCAGTGACAGATCTAGAAAAATTTTGAATGCCTAGGTAAATTTATCTATAGCTTGTTTTTACTATAAAAATTCTATTTCAATTTTTCTAGATTACATATAATTTTAGTGAACTACTAGTGTGTAGCGTGTTGTTTAGTTAAACAACACGCCCTAGAGACTATGGAGCGATTCCATGTGCCTCTCTCACCATTTCTTTTGCACCCATCCTGTGTAATTCTTTTACCATGCATAAGATATATATATTCGTTAGTTCCACAACAGGAACCTACCAGCCCCTCTCTTTTCCAACCCACCACCCGCTTGTATTTACTATAAAAATTCTATTTTAATTTTTCTAGATTATATAGAATTTCAATGGTTTAGCCGTCGACGAGTCCGGTGGCCATCTGGGTATACGTGTGTGTATATATATATATCCTTCCTTTTATATTGTTTCTACCTTTTGTCCTAGTTTTAGTTTAGTACATTCATCTTTATCGATTTGCGCTGTAAGTTATTTATCCTTGTAAGGAGAGTGTAAATTCCTTTTTGGTTTCTTCTAAAAACTTTCTGTTCTGCCTATAAAGTTTACCCTAAATTTATCTAAATCGGTTTGGCTATCCAGTTTTGATCTACCTTATCATCTTCTTAATCCAAAAAAGGCGTCATCACACCTCTTGCAAACAGCACACGCGCGCGCATAAATAAATCAAACCAACCAAAAGAGCCGATGGATCCATCACCGAGCATGCATGCACGTAAGTACGCACGCGAGGTTTACACAGAAAAGCAAGGTTAGCCAACTCTTGCCATACAGTTACATCACATTGCGAGCTAGTGCTTTTGGTACAATCGTACTTACATACACCGGTCAAGTTAACACTACTGCTTTTTCTATTATAAAATATAGCTATCTAAAAATATTTTAGAGAAATTAAGGATTAAGTTGAAAGGTCTAAAATACTTTTTATTAATGTATGATAGTGTGATGGGGATTAAAAATAATATGGATGAGGTACGGGTCCCAAAGTCATAGAGTTCACTAGAGATAGTATAAAAAATAATAAAGAAAAATTACCTTTTATATATCGTAGTTATATTTAAAACAAAATTTAAATCTAAAGATGGCTCTGTATTTTAGGATGAGAGTATATACTATCTTTGGACGATTAATTAATGTTATAGTTGGAAACTTCGAATCAAACGCACTGTTGGGTCGATAGATATCAATGTTCAAATTGTACTATAAGGCTATCTGTTCATAGAGACTTTCTTACGGGGAAGAGAGGACCGTACGTGGATTTGCTGGGCACTTGGGCAGATCGTACTATGAATCTCCCTATTGGCTGCTCATGTGTCGTGCGAATGGCCACTACCTAGGAAGAGGATGGGTGGTGGTGTTAGTGACAGGGATGACGAGGTTGATTTATATGAAAGGGAGGTGTGCTCCGTCTTGTGCAGATTAATGGCAGCAGACCAATCGTTTTGTTAGAAAACCGATATTGATACAGTATTAATAACCAAACACTGAGAAGAAGATTCAAGCGCAATCACCGCTACAGATCGACCCATTAGTGCTGGTTTGAAATGGCTACTATATTTGGGGCACCGAGGAGTGGTGATCATCAGTGCCCCAAATGTAGATCCAGCACTGATGGGCCAGCTCGAGTTAAAAAGAAGGCAAGCTATGCTTCGAGTGGAACCAATCGAGCCGAAATGATCAAATTATTCTAACAAATCCAACGGAATCAATCCTAAACAACAATAATAGAACCAATCATAATACATAGAATCGAGCCAATGCCCGAGATCTGCAGCAGCTGTGCCCACTGCCATCGAGCGGGCCGACCTCAAGCTGCTGGCAGCCGGATCCAATGGCTTCCCCGGAGCTCTAGACGGCCAGATCTGGTGACCTGCCAGGGAGAGAGGGGAAGGAGGAACTAAACAGGAAGCCAAGAGAAGACCAGTGGTGATATTACAGATCAGAGAGCTCACCTTCTGCACCGTGGGGGAAGCTGGCACGAGCTTCTTCTTCTCCGCCTCCGCCTGGCCGCCTCCCCCTTCTTCCGCCGCTGCCTGGCCCGCCTCTTCCTACGAGCTGCCTCTGCCGTTGTCGGAGCTGTGTACCTCCGGGTGGCCAGATCCGGTGTCGAGAAGGTGCGGGCGTGAGGAGAAGAAGGCCACAGCAGCAGAGCAGCTCGCTGGCCACTACGACATCTCCTCTACCGCACTGGGCTCAGGATGGCTCAATCCGGTTGCCGCTGGTTCCGACTACCAGCAGCTCTCCGGCCGATGAGAGAAGGGAGAGAGGCAGAGGTGAGGGAGATGGAGCCGAGGGGACAAACGGAGTACTGGTCGAGGCCTATGTCGAGAGTCACGACTTAATGAATTTAGAGGAGCTACTCTCACGCGCGGTTTGACTGATCTAGGTGGCTCGATTTCTTTGCTAGGTCAATAAAAAAATGATATTGATATGTTCAATGCCGTTAGATCTAAAAAATCCGACACTGATGACAACTTATCAATGCCAGTTCTTGCCCGCAGAGGGTGTGGTCAGGGTAGGTGAGTGGGAAATCCTCTATCAGTGCCGGTTTTTTCTCAACTGGTACTGATAGGACGGTACGATTGACTTGTTCTGAAGTAGTGGATGACGACACCGAGGCACGATATTTGGTGACGGAGTTCAGTCGTAGCCTACATTTTCGAAGCACTGATTACGAGTGCTCCTCCCTGATCCAACATAGTTACAGTGTATCAGGGTATCAACAATCATCGACCGATACACCGTCGGCCAGTCGTTCTCTCGTCGATGCTAAGTCACCATAAGGTTATATTAGGTGTGACTCTCTATTTAAGAGAGAGTTTAGGATACAATCCGACTTTATTACTATCCTATCACCTATTACAACTCCAAGTCTTATTTGTAACTGACTCCATACACATATTCGACACAAACTTTAACATGTTCCGTGTTTTCATGTGTAAGTACAATTTGTCAAAATACTTTCTAAATCAGAATCACTTAAATCACTTATTCTGAGCTATTTATTAGTTTTGTCATGTAAACAAGTAGATCATAATTCATCTTTTTCATCTACATTTCATCCATATCAAACAGGTCCGATTTTATTGAATTTTTAGCCGATGAAAAAAAGACAACCTTTAATATGATTTCAATTGAATTTTTTTAATGGTTTTGATGTTTATATTATTGCAGGCTTGGACCATACATGGTGCAATACTTATACACACTATATTAAAGAAATTAGACATGACTAATAAGTAGGAAAACTGTATATTGATATCTGATATCTCTCTCTGTCTATATATATATAGCTTATATATATAGCTATCAAAGGATCACTTAGGGCCTGTTTGGCAGGGCTCCAGCTCCTAGATTCTGGTTTGGTGGAGCTGGAGCCCAGCCAAACGGTCCAGCTCCAGCAAAAAATGGATGGGATCCGGCTGGATCGCTCCTGGAAAAATAACTAGCAGGTTGGAGCTGCCTTCCGCCAGCTCCATGCTCCAGCTCTAGCTCCGTCCAGCCCCTCGGCCCCCTCCCACTTCTCTCTCGTCCTGGAGGAGGCGCTGTGGAGGGGGAGCAGGCGACGACTGCAGGAAGGGAAGCAGGCGGACGGCGGCCGAGGGGACGCAGGCGGTGGCGGCTGGAGGGGAAGCAAGCGGCGGCGACGCAACTCGCCCCCCTCTGGCATCTTCATCCCCGCCCTTACCCCGAGCGGCGGCGGATCCAGGGGCGGCCGCGACACCCGAGGGGGAGCAGGCGGCGGACGGCGGCAGCCGGAGGGGACGCAGGCGGCGGCGGCTGGAGGGGAAGCAAGCAGCGGCGACGCAACTCGCCCCCGCTCTGGCATCTTCATCCCCGCCCCTACCCCGAGCGGCGGCGGATCCAGGGGCGGCCGTGACGGCCGAGGGGGAGCAGGCGGCGGCGGTCGGAGGGGACGCAGGCGGCGGACGGCGGACGGCGGCCGAGGGGACGCAGGCGGCGCACCGGCAGGGCCCTCGCTGCATCCTCCTCTGCATCCCCTCTCTGCACGGTGCACGGGCGGCGGAGGGCGGCGCAAGCACGGGTAAAATTGTCCATCTTCCCCCACCTATCTCTTTCAGGATTTCTGGAGCTGATCAGGCTAGCCAAACACTTTCAGGCCACCTCTAGATCCTACAGGATCTAGCTCTCGTTAGAGTTGGATCCAGGAGTTAGGGTCTAGGAGCTGGAGCCCTACCAAACAGGCCCTTAGTCACTAGGGGCGGATCCAGGGATCTTGGGTATTCATGTCAATAACCAAAAAAATTCTAAAAATAATTCGATATATGTAGGTATATTATATATGTATATAGTCAACTGAGGCTAATACTTCATTCTTGACCTTTTTTTCCCCAACAAATTCACCCGTGCTGACATTGTCTTGAACTATTGCAAATATATTTTTACAGATGGCCAAAATAGGTTTGCACACGTGGTTCAACCGATTATTGAACTTTAGAAGTCAACCATATGCTTGTGACCAATTTTATCTATAATTACTGAGTGAATATTACTACCTCGTCTCTTAAAGACTATATTTTTAGCTATAAATCTGAATATAACCATTAACTAGATTTATAGTAAAAAAACAGTCTTTTAGAAAGCAGGTAGTACACAGCGTTAAAATCCTGTGTCCGCCACTTCTATTCGTCGTCACGACCGGCCTCAAGTTACCATTCAACTGCCAACTGTCCAAGTCCCTAGCTACTGCCGATACTATTCGTCGTTATTTCCAGTAGTGCTACACTTTCTACTCACACAGATTGGACAGGAGAACAAGTGCATTCACATCCAGTGAAACGTTCGAGCAGTGGCAGTAAACCGATTGACCTAGCTATAGGATCGTTTTGTTTGTCACACCCAATTTGTACGACACGCTGCAGCACAGCGCCCCTGGAATTATTGCCCTCCATTAGTTTAACCAAGGTACACTGCATGCGACCGATCAATCGAAAGATTGACCTCAATCCTGTTCAACTTGACCAATTGTTCCTGCATCAGCAAGACACTTAATTACACTTACATAAAACTACCTAGTATAGTATAGCAAGAGAGTGTTCGAAAATAAGGAAAGAGTGAAGAGAAAGAGAATCACGTAAAACGAGGTGAGTTATTAATGTATAATTAATTAAGTATTAATTATTTTAAATTTAAAAATAGATTAATATGATTTTGTAAATCAATTTTTATATAGAAATTTTTTAATAAAACACACCATTTAATAGTTTGAAAAGCGTGTTCATGAAAAATGAGGAAAATTTTTCTCTCTTCCCTCATTTCCAAACTCAGCCTAAGTAAGTGACACTTATATATAGGAATTAACTTTAATTTGGTAAATCAACATCCATGGATCACTTTTGCAAAGTGTGCATCCCAATTTGCAAAAGCTAGGGCAACTTGTTTCATTCTTTTGGAAGTTAATTACTCTACAATAATGTGTCAAATAGGAGTTCCCGTGTGTACTACGAAATTAAAGGAACTTCGTGATACAAGTAAAAAAATTAACCGTCGAACCATAAGCTATAGCCGCAATTGGAACAGTAGTGTTAGTGTAAATACGCAATATAATATTTGTATTGGCACACATGGATGAAAGGTGAAAAGTACGTGGCCGTGCATGCAACTCATAATTTGATGGGGAAAATCATAAAATGTCGTCTCGTCCGTTTTTTTTTCCAGAAAATTTTGGTAGGAGTCTAAATAGGACGCGCATGCCCTGCAGTAGTCTTGGAAAAGAAGAAAACTAGTTAAAAAAATAAAAATAGAGATTAAACGATGATGAACTGTAGCAATAGTGACGAAAGTGATCTGTCCACTGTGGCAATAATTCATTGCTCTTTTATTGTGAATGTTTCCTGCAGCGGTAGCTTCAGATCGGACGGCTGTGGAACAATAGTCTTTTCATTTCCTTTTTTCCTTATAGATACACGAGGGAAATATAATGTGCCTGGCGGTCCACAAATTAAAACTCCAAACTGTTCTTCCTGACGGCTATGCGAGAATCCGTCGGGTAACACAACCAATGCCCAGGTACTCCGTGCCCCTATATATAATAGTGTGACGTGTGCATGACAATTACCACTGGCACTATTTAAGTTTGCACTTTGCCGTCCGCTTGTCTTTGTTGCGAAAAATTTGTAAGTACTTAAAAATATGTTATTTTTATTGAAGTGTGTAGCATCATAAATATAAAAATACAACTTTTATTCATCATATATAGTCATTCAAAAATATGTTTTTACAACCATCTTTTGTTTAATTAATTTTTTACCTATTTTCTCTTCTCAAATAATCACATCCTTTCCTATTTAATCTCATTAAAAAAGTATTTTCTCAGTAGATGTGTTCAACCCAAAAATCTTTACTCCCTTCATTGCAAAATGTAAGATTTTTATGTTGTTCAGTAAATACTAATGTTAAATTAAAAGATTTCTTTTAGTCACTTTAGTTGTTAATTTTTAAATTTTATATTGCTCAGATTTTCTTTTTAAGTATTTGATTGGCTCTAAAATTATTGAGATGATGAAAATCATGTAAATCGATACAGAAATACTTATATTATAATAAAAATATTTAAGTTATAGAAATATTTATATTTTAAAATAAAGGGAGTATATCTTACTGGGATGGATGGAGCAGTACACCGAAGAGATCGATATGTTCCTGCATGCCGGGTCAACAGCTAATAACGGTGTACATTAATTAATCTGTCAGAAGATGGTTCGAGATGTTAATGTGACAAGACGTAATGTAGTGGCAGTAGTGGGAGTACTAGTCTATGCTGCGTGCAGTGCATTGCTAACCGCCGGCCGCTCGGCCAGGGACAAGGCGGTGACTCTTCCATCCATCGATCCATCGATCTGCTGCTCACTATATACACATGTGTGCAGCAGTAGTAGTGTTTCACTGCAGCTGAGTCGACGTCAAGACTCGGAGTATGCATGCAAGGGCTGATGGATCTAGATAAGGCCATGCAGACACTTTGCTGTGCCGTGCGTTGATTTGATTTGCAGCGAACAGTGTCCCCTGCGAGCTTTATTATTTCTCGGCCACCATCCCAGCAAGCAGCGATGGATGGATCGATCGATCGATGGCGACCAGGTTATTTTTAAAATCAAAAGAATTATAAAAAATCTATGTTATTTTTAAAATTTATTTGAATTTAACGTGGTTGACCACCTGCGGTTATTATTATCGAACCCTAGATATGTGTAGTTAACACAGTAACCGGTGAACCCGGATGGTGACGCTCCGCTTGATTATAAATTTATAATTTATTACATGCTTGCCACCTAATTAACGGCCATCAAGCTTGCTTCATTTACTTACCTTAGTTTGCGCCGGCGATCATCTAGAAGGCAAAAACTTGTTTTGCGTAACAATTTTACTTGTACCCGTATAATCTTTGAAAAAAATTGACAGTCAAAGCTTGACGTCTCAAAACTAAGACCAATAATTTTACTTTATTTTTAAGCGGAGGAATGAAGAAGCTGCTAGAGAAACTGTCCTTAACTATACTTAATAAAACAAACAGGACCAGAAAAAAAACTTAGCGGAATATATATATATTCTCCCCCTATCTTAAAAAACTACTACAACAACCGTTAAAATTTATTTACAAATGTAAGAATTTTTACGGTACTAATTCCACCAACTGTTTCTTATTTAACTTTTACCTAGTCTTATCTCTAACCATTTCTTATTTAATGAGAGATATTATATATAAACTTTTCTCTCTATCTTTAATCTCTTTTTAAAAAGCTAAAATCACTTATATTTACAGAGGGAGTATATGTCTGAGTAACTGTTGTAACAAAGTACGGAGTACAGAATAGTCTGATCCATATGTCCTAGTGCTATCTCCGTTCTAAAATATAACAACTTCTAGCTATGTATCCAATCAAACATTTGTCTAGATGCATAACCAAAAGTTGCTATATTTTAGGACGGAGGCAGTAGCTCTTTCATCAAATTTCGATAACTTGGCCCTTTTGAAAAAAAAATTATTTTAAAATAGGCCACGTCAAAAACTTATTTGAACATAAACCACGACCTTAGCGCCAAGCCCGATAGCACTGAGGTCCAATATCTCAGCGGCAGCGAGACTGACACTGATCACCTCCTGCTGTCATGGCATTAGATCCAACTAGCAGACTAACGTGGCAGGAGGTCAGTGCCAAGGCACTTGGCGCTAATATCCCAATCAGTGCCAATGGACATGGTGCTGAGATAGGAGGCTTGGATAGTAGCTCTGGATCTCGACGACCTCACGGTGGTGTTGTGGAAGACGGTGGCAGCGTACATGGAATAGCAAGGAATGGACAATGGTGTGGAAGAGCGAGGAATTGGTGGTGGCGCTGGAACTTGAGGAGGCGGCGATGTCACATGATCTAGACGCCGCCGTCATCGTCGCCGTCAATCACTAGGTCAAGTCCCCTACCATAGTGCTAGGTCTATTAGTGTTGAGTTTGGGAGGTTTGTACCGAAACACTTGCGACTGACTACCTGCCACATTGGCTTGCCAGCTTGGATTCGGCGCCACGGCGGCAGGGAGGTTAGCTCTAGCAAGACATTAGACCTCAGCGCCGTGGTTCATTTGTAAACAAAGTTTCTGGCACGATTCATTAATGAAATAAGGTTTTCCAAAGGGTCGAATTGTCAAAATTTCAATTTCAGATCTCTTTCGGTCTGATACTAGGAGGACTTACACTGTTGCAGTCAATCCTGTCCTTGGCAAGAGGCAGGAGTACCATGCCTCCATGGTCCAGACCTGACTCTACCTGACACATCTCAGGCTTTCACCCCTTCCTGCATCCTGCACATATATCGCCATGACTCGCCTTTTCTTACACGTTTCAGGTTTTCCCTGCAAGTACAAATCAAGCCCTGCATGCGTGCGTATAGTACGTGTGTTGTGGATGCATGCATGCGCGCACACACAAACACCTCTCCCGTCCAGCTCTCTCCAAACAGGGCAGTGCAGTGCAGACAAGGCTAGCTAGCTGCAGAACTTGGACCTGGACAAAACTTTGAATATTCTGAAAACCACACACATATATTGACAAACACACACACAAACATGCACACACCAAGAACACTGTTCACTTGGAAAAAAAACCTCTGAATAGTCACTACTAGTCAGCTGGCATCGCTCCCAACCACAAGCTATAGCTAGCTAGAATGGCTTTTCTGAATGATCGATCAGTGGCTGTCCAAAAAATGACAAGAAATGAACAAGAGAAGGTACATGCAACTACAACCAAGGAGATGCATGGCGATATTTTTGGGGTGCATGGATTGAGCCATCTTGTTGCTTTCTTCAGTTTCACCCCCCAAAGATACAACAGACAACTATTGCTTTGCTTGCGTGTGCGTGAGAGAGATGTACTACGTAGTACGTAGAACATACCATCTGCCAGCTGATTAATTAACCAATTAAGCACACAAATAATGGTGCTATTAAGCTAGCTATAGCTGCAGTGTACTTGGAATTAGGATGAGTCATATAAAAAGGTTAATACATTTTTAAGTTGATTTTTCTTCTAAAGCTGAGAAGGTAGGGGGTACCACACACACAAACCGGCTGGCTCAGTAGCCAATAGTGCTGCTACTTTCCTTACACTTTATAATTAGGATGAGTGATCAAAGAACAATAGCTAGTTAATTACCCAATTGATAGCAATGGTACTAAATTAAAGCCGTCATTTGAAGTTGTTGCTTAATTAATTGCCCCTGCACTGCATATATATGCAGGCACCTAGCTGCTGAGTTGTATATGTATATATAGTACTGGTTGAGGAAGATGAGGATTCAATTATGGACCATTTGATGACCAATTTAACAGTGCAGTGCTTGCATGTAAAGATTTTTATTACATAGGTCATTAATGACTTAGCTTAGTTGACGCTCTGGTAGAGCCACTAGGCCACAGGCCCGGAAGACAAATTCAGAAGACAAGAGCACCAAACTGAACCTAAAGGCAAAGCCACAGGACACTTGGAATAAAAGAAAAAAATAAATCAGGCCGAAATATATATTAGACCTGCCTGAAAAAAGATTTTAAAAAGAAAATTCTGGAAATCTATATACAGATTTAGAAAGGAGGTAAAAAAAAAAGAGGGGATTAAAAGTAGCTAGAACTGTTAATTACTTGGTAATTAGAGATTAATTATTATTATTACAGATTCCACAAGAGGGCACCAACCGACTGGGCCCAGCCGGGGTGGTCGGCGTCAAGGCCGAACAGGTCGTCGTGCGCCGCCGCGGCCGCCGCGGCCGCCGCGTAGCCGCCGCCGCAGCTGTCGTCGATCCAGACGGGGTCGCACCACGACTGGTCCGCCGCCGTGTCGTGGAACGCCGCGCCGAACACGAGCTCGGCGGCGTCCAGCTCGTCCAGCTGCGGCAGCTCGACGATCGCCTCGAGCTCGTCGTCCGCCGCGCCGGCGCCACCGCCGTTCTTGGGCGCCATCGTCTTCGCGGGACCGGACGCCGTGGGCAGCAATGCAGCAGCGGCGACGGCGCCGCCGCCGCCGCCGTGCAGGAGTGACGGCTCCATGGCCGCGGCGCGGGCCGCGGCGGCCTGGACGTCGCGCGGCGAGGCGGAGGCCGGGCGCGGGAGCGAGGCGGCCATGTCCGGAAAGTTGAGCACGGCGGCGGGGCCCTTGACGACGAGCGCGGCGGCGTCGTGCGCGCGCGCCGCCATCTCGGGGGTCGGGAAGGTGCCCAGCCAGATTCTCGACTTCTTCCTCGGCTCCCGGATCTCCGACACCCACTTCCCCCACGCTCGCATCCGCACGCCGCGGTACGACGGGTGCCTCCCGCCATCCCCTCTCCCCCTCTTCTCCCCTCCTCCTCCTCCACCACCTCTCCTCCCCGCCACCTCCACCGGCGACTCCGGCGGCGACGTGGACGACGCGCCCCCAGACGACGCCGGGCTACACACCTCGTGCTCCGGCATTGCCAATGTCACCTCACCAACCCAGCAGCTCGCGCACAGAGTGAAACAAGTGTAGATATATAGATAGACAAACAGCTAGCTAGCTCCAGCTGCAACAATGGAGGAGTGAGGCTGAGCTGAGCTGCGACGAGAGGAGGCGGATGAGTGAGAGAGAGGGGGTTGGGGGGTTGCCCGTTTTAGTAGTAGTGGGCACTGGGCAGTGGGTGGAGGTGGAGCTGAGCTGAGCTGAGGTGAGAGACGAAGAGAGGAGAGAGAAAGTGAGCTCCCTCTCACAGCGACAGCTCAGCTAACCACGCATCCTTGGCTAATTAATTAAGTGGTTACTATAATTAATCACTATACCTAAGTACGTAGTAAGCTAATGACGTATTAGCAGTATAAACACGTAGTGTATTGCTACTTGCTAGTACTTTTAGCATTAGGTTGGTCCGTGTGTGTCAGGTGCAACTGATCAGTGTGTGGCTATAGCTATATACTATATGGTGAGATAGATAGCGCCGCCGCCGTATAGTTACGGGATCTTTTACGAACTCGATCTGGAGTTGCTGTACGTACGGTTGACGAGCAAGTGAGTGATCAAAGATCGTTTGTTCGGTTGGTTACTTTTTTGGTTGGGTTAAGTACCTAAGTGGTTAGAGTGGTACACTTGCAGGCGTTGCACGCTTTAGTTTCGATCAGTGTCCAATTCAATTCATGGCCTGCCCAGCTGCTTGATCATCTTGCTTTTGATCAGCTATAAATTGCTCTGTTGCAATTAAGCAATTAATTTTGGATTTAATTTATATGTACCCTGACTTTTTTTTAAACATTCAAGGATTTTAAGGATTCATACGAAGAGAATTCCTTACATGCCCCTAAGATTTTGCTTAGCCTTTTCTGTGTTGCTGAATTTTGCTTCATCCTTTATTTGTATTTAAGTTTTTATTTTGATCCCTTCTATACCCATTTCGTTTCGTTAGTTGACCGTGAGTTGACAATTATATTTGTCCTAAAATAACTATATTGTCCCTCTCTCATACTTATGTGCTAGTTTAGTGAGAAAAATACAATTCTCAACATGAAAAAAAAATATTCATTTGTAAAATAGAATAAAGGGGACAGAATTATTTAACCAAAAATTTGAAACTAAAATTTAAAATCTTTAAATAAATTTGAAATATAATCTAATGAAATTTGTGCAACATTTTCACCAACAATTAAGCCCAGGAAAAATAATTTTTGTTTTCAATTTCTCGGTGAAACTCTTGTACGGATTTAATCAAAACAATTTAAAATTGTTTGAAAAAATAAAATTTGTATTTCAAATTTGGCGTCAAATGATTCTGTTCTAATTGTTTTGATTATAAATTAAAAATTTCCATATTTAAAATTTATGTTTTTGAAATAGTAGCACATAAGTACGAGAAAGGGACATTACGATAATTTTAGAAAAAAAATCTAATAGTCAACTCATGGTCAACTAACAGAATGTATATAATGGAGATCAAAATGAAAACTCAAAAACATATAGGGGATGAGATAAAATTCGAAAGCACAGAAGAAATGAAGCAAAATCTCAAGGGTATGTGTGGAATTTTCTCAGATAAGAACGGTGTGGAAATTATAAGCCAAAAGTAATGTTAGATTTGGTTTGCAGGTTCATGCTCTTAATGCATTAATTGGCAATTTTTACCATGTGACTCAGTGGCGATGTGCGTGTGTATTGTGCATGCGTATATGTTTTTTATGTAATCGCAAAAGAAAAATAAGGAACTTGTTTATATATACTAGCACAGAATTGGTTCCCCATTAATCAGACAGAAAAAGGGAAATTTCTATGTCTTTGGTTGTATACTAGCTGCGCCAGATTAAGGATTAATTAGTAAAAAATTCAGAATTAAAAAATATTAAGAATAGATAATATGAACAGTACATGACGAATACAACATGCATATATATACTTAAGTAAAATATCTAGTTCGATTTGCAAAGTAAATTAAAGTAAGATCTAGCTGTGGAAATGAGCAGGAGAAGATCAAGCTATGTTCTACGATCCCACGTGTCCAGGTCTGGTAAATACATGTGCAAATTTTATCCCATGATAAAGAAACTACAAGGAATCATGCGGCGTGGCTTGCTTGTTATTTAACTACAGATAAGTTATTTTAGCTAGGGTGATGACTGCAGGTCAAACAATCCACCAGCACATATACGCACATTTGCCTATAATTTATTTCATTTTAAAGGATCAAGCTTCTGATCACTTGTATGTATACATCTGTGCATATAAATCAATACACTTGTTGGGTTAATTATCTCTGTTTGTGCACAGAACTGGAATATAACTGGTCGGTTTCATCCTCTTGTCAGAGGACTACAAACAATTATCATTGATTCCCAACAAATTAATAGACAAATTAACATTTCACACTGTTAATTAACATTATCTATTGACCTTTCTTACAATGTATGGTCCCCTCAAAGAACCTCCTTTATATGATAAACAGTAATTAATTAGAATGGTTCGATGATCCAAATTCTAGAAAGAATCCATCAACCAGAAACCCCAATCTACCGGTGGGCCGCCAAAAGGCTAACGGCCCAATTAGACACCACAATGTAGGATTGTAGGTGTATAATGTCGTTTTAAAAATTTTAAAAGAGAGAAGTTCCCTCTCAATGGAGAGAAAGAAAAACAATTTATCCACTTCATAGGTAGTTCATGGATAGATATATAATTATTTCCAAAGTATATACTCCTTCTATTTTTTAATATTTGACGTCCTTGACTTTCATAATTACGTTTGATTATTTGTCTTATTTAAAAAAATTTGTGCAAATATGTAAAAATATAAGTTATTCTTAAAGTACATTTAATGATAAAACAAATCACAATAAAACAATTAATAGCCACGTAATTTTTCAAATAAGATGAATGGTCAAATGTAATTTTAGAAGTCAGCTACGTTAAATATAAAAAAAATATGAGTGGTCATTGCTCGTAAAGAAAAGGGCATGCAAATAATTTTACTTCATATTACCACCTGGAAAAATACATTATACATGTGATTCGCTATATATGCATGAATTGGTAGCTGTTGCAGAGAACGAATGCATGGATGCAGAATCTGAAATTAAATTATTCTGTACTAGCTACAGGAACTACAAAGCACCATTACTGTTAGAATTATTATTTTGACGGTGTGCAAGTAGGACCTGACAGCCCAATCTGTTTTCTTTCGTTGCAGCTCCCTCTAGCACCGGTGACGTGTGTCGTGATGTCAGCGTACGCCAACAACCCTCGGTTAGAATTTGGAAAGAGGTATTGCACGGAGCCAGAAATTGTACTCTACGTGCATAAATGTTACTTCTCGGTCATAAATATCTTATGCTTATAAAAAAATTAATTAATTCTTATAAAACTTTGACCATCAATTTTATATCAAAATAAAGTCAGCGGCTGAGTTTAGCTAGCCTTGCCTAACTTTTTTCTTAAATAGACGACTGAATGTAGAATTATTGTCATGATTAATATTTTGTGATGAACAATTGGCTTTACAAATAATTTATTTAATAAGAGATTGGTTTGAAAATAACTGTGAATATTGGTGTGAGTGTGTGACTAACGTGAATTAAGTTAGGAAGAACTTGTGTTTGGATATGATATCTTTGTTTTTGTATGTGTAGGTGAGTCTTGAGGCCTCGGAAGTATTGTCGGTGATGGATCGGAAGTCGACTTATGAGAAGTTGATGTCCAGATGATCAGGAGATCACGCGGGATACTAAAGGTTAGAGATCAATACACGTAGAATTAAAGATTCCATATGGCATACAAGAGGAATTATGTACGTATGAAAAGAGAAAGTCGAGTCCTACTCGGATTAGGAATGGAGTCCTAGTAGGACTAGGAGTGGAGTTCTAATAGGACTAGGAGTCGAGTCATACTTAACTAGGAGTTAAGTCCAAGTTGGCTATGAAAAGGAGAATTTGATTTGATAAATTACAAATAGATTTGGTAATTGAGGGTTTGAGTCCAAGTTGGCTATGGAAAAGAAAATTTGATTTGGTAAATTGTAAATAGATTTGGTAATTGAGGGTTTGAGTTCTAATGGGAGTAGAAGTTCTACTCCTACTTTATGTAGAAGATTTTAGGTATAAATAGATAAGGAGTTGAGACTCTAGAGTATAACATTTGGAAGAGAGAAAAGCGAGGGTTTAGTCTTGAGAGAGAAAGGAGTGCTTTGTATGCACTTTGTAAACACATCTTGATACAATAAAGAGAATAATTCTTCAGGATTTGCATTGTCGTTCGGGAGTTTCGTCGAGATCGTTTTCAGTCTGTTTGCAGGCGGTTAGACCGGGAGATAATCGGCGGTCAGACCAGTAGCAAGGACACGGTCACACCGGTGGCAAAGATAAGGTCAGACCCGTGTCTTCTAGAAAGGTTGGAGATCTTGATTAAAGTAAAATTAACTTCATTGGTTCAGAGGTAACTTTTTATTCCGCGAAAAGTTTAGTTTTTTGGTAATCCTACCATTCACCCCCTCTAGTAGGCTTAATTCTTGTCTTTCAATCCTACAAGTAGTATCAGAGCCTTGTTTTTGTTTCTCTTTTGATCTTAATCGATTTTAAGTTGCCATGGTGGATAAATATTCAATTAAGCAATATGTTTTTGATGGAGTTGATTTTCCTTATTGGTGCAAAAGGATGCAATCTTATATTATGTCCCAAGGCTTTGACATTTGGCAAGAAGTTTCAAAACCCTATGTTATTTTTGAAGAGATTACTACTGCTAATAAAATTGATTTTGAAAATATTTGTAAAGCTCACAATTATATTTTAAATGGAGTTTCTCGTTCTGATTTTGATCAAATCTCTCATTTTGAAACTGCGCATGAGATGAAATTTTATGTGACTTTCACCAAGGATCTTCTAACATCAAGGAACTGCATAAGGATATTTTTAAAAAGGAGTATATGAAATTTGAGATAAAATCTGGAGAAACTCTTGATGATTATTATGCTCGCTTTAACAAAATTTTGAGTGATTTTCGTTCTGTTGATGATGTTTATGATGCTAATTATACTTAGTCTGAAGTTTCTCGATATCTTTTGAATGGTCTTGACAGGTCTATTTGGGAGATAAAAGTTACATCTATTCAAGAATCTGTAAACATGAATACTTTAACCTTGGAATCTTTCTATACCAAATTAAAGACACATGAGATGAATACTTTTTCACGAAAAATTGATTCAAAATATTCTGCTTTAGTGTCTTCTTCTAGTTATTTAGTCAATGTTTATTCATCACTTTTTTTAACTGCTTTTAATGTCATGTCCGATGACCAACTCGAGCAAATCTCGGAGGAGGACTTGGTTTTGTTAACTAATAAACTCTCTCGAGCTTTGAATAATGTAAGAAGCAGGAAACGAGGAGGTCCAATCCGGTGCTTTGAATGTGGAGAGCCTAATCACATTCGTGTCAATTGTTCTAAGCTCGGGAAAGGAACAAAGGAAGATGAAGAGGATAAGAGCAAAAACGAGAAGAAGGAGATATTTAAAGACAAGAGAAACAAAGAAAGTTACAAGAAGATGCTAAAAAAAGTGTGTGCTGCCTTTGAACAAGCAAGTGACGTCGACTTTGGTAGTGAGGAAGAAGATGATGACAAAGGCAAAAACATCTCTGGAGTATGTCTCATGGCTCGTGGAGGATCAACATCTGGAGAGTCTGATTCTGATAACGAACACATTGAGGTAACACCTTTTTCAAGATATTATTGTTTCTCTTAACTTTAAGATTAAAAAATATGATAAAATCATAAAACAACATGACTTTATTGTTGAATCTCTTAATGCTGAAATTTCTAGATTGAAATCTCTAATTCTTGATGATGATAATTATACATCTTGTGAAGTTTTATTTTCTGAAATTTCTTCTTTATGAGATATTCATGCTAATAACTGTTTGAGATTAGAATCTGAAATTGAGAAAATAAAAGTTTTTGAAACTTCTTTAACTCTTAGTCTTGCTTTACATTCTCGTATTACCAATGAGTTAGTTTTGACAAAAAATCTTTAAAAAAAATATAAAGTTACTTTTGGTGCAAATTCTTTGTTCAATATTTTAAGTGTTAAAAGAATTAGACAACATAAGGAGGTTTCAAGTTCTAAAACTTGCTTAACATGTTCTTTGAATGAGATAAAAATGAAAAATGCTCTTGGTCGTGTTGAGTATATGGAGAATATTGTGAAAAATCATGAGATAATTTCTTGTTCAAACTGTAAAAAACAAAAAAGGAGTTTTAGTAGATTGTGAAAAATGTGCTAACTTAACAAAAGAAGTTTCTTATTTGAAAAGTTCCTTAGAACGATTTTCTGATGATAAAAAGAAACTTAACATGATTTTAGATCAATCAAAAGTAAGCACACATAATAGAGGGTTAGGTTTTGATCCACATGCTTATTTTACTAATCATTAACCTTCTATTTTGAGTGTTACAAACAATGGAGAAATTTTGACAAAACCAGAACCTAAGAAAACTATTTTTAAATCTGCTGGAATTATGTCTTCTCTTTCTTCTTCAAATCAAGGTGTTTCTACTGCAAAACCTTCAATTTCAAAATCATCTTCTCATGAGAAGTATACATGTACTTTTTGTGGAAAAGATAGATATTTGGTTGGTTATTACTTTAGACTTGCTCGTAAACAGAAAAAAGAAAAAGAAATTGCTTTTGCAAAATTAAAGTGGCAGAAAAGGCATACTGTTTTAAGAGCTTCGGTCCAACCGGCGTACAAACGTCGGTCAGACCAGCCAGCGGTCCAACCGTAGTACTATTGCCGGTCTGACTGGACTCAGCGAATTTTTATGAAAAATAAATGTGGTACTGGTTTTACTCGTACGGTTATGCCTATTGGTTCTTTTGGTCGTGTGTCTCAGTACTGGATTCCTAAATTTCTTTAATCTAACCCTAGTACTGAGTCATCGACATCTGCGTGTTTGTAGGCTTTTATGGCAAGTAAGGTGAACGTGTGGATAATGGACTTCAGTTGTTCGCAACACATCACTGGTGATAAAAATTGGTTCTCCTTCCTCAAACCGGCATCCAAGATGGAATCGATTATCTTTGGAGATGCTTCAACTAGTACAAGTCTTGCTTTAGGATTGGTCAAGGCAAGTGATAAATTTACCTTGAAAGATGTCGCTTTGGTTGAAAATTTGAAATACAATTTGCTTTCAGTTTCTCAAATAATTGATGAGGATTTTGAAGTTAGATTTAAGAAATCTGAAAGTAGAATTCTTGATTCTTCTAGACCTTGTGTTTTGGGAATTTCTCGTTTTGAAAGAATTTTTAAAGCTTATTTTGAGAATTGTGTTTCTTCTAAGATTACATATCTAGTTGCTAAATTTTCAAAGGATTTAATGTTTTGGCATCGTAGACTTGGACATATAGGTTTTGATTATCTCACTAGAATTAGTGGTTCGGATCTTGTTCGTGGTTTGCCAAAACTTAAAAAGGATGTTGATTTGGTTTGTTCCCCCTGTCACCATGCTAAAATGGTTGCTTCCTCACATATCCCAATTGTTTCTGTGATGACTGATGCACCAGGATAGCTTTTACATATGGACACTATTGGTCCAGCTCGAGTGCAATCTATCGGAGGAAAGTGGTATGTTTTGGTTATTGTAGATGATTACTCTCGATATTCTTGGGTTTATTTTATGACAACTAAAAATGAAGCTTTTGATCATTTTCAAAACTTATATTTTCGTTTGGCTCTTGAACTTCATAGATCCTTAAGAATGATTAGAAGTGATAATGGTGGAGAATTTAAAAATGCTTCTTTTGAACAATTTTGTGCTGAAAAAGGTCTTGAGCATCAATTTTCTTCTCCACGTGTTCCTCAACAAAACGGTGTTGTTGAAAGGAAAAAATCATTCTTTGATTAAGATGGCTAGGATTTTGCTTGATGAATATCATACTCCAAGAAAATTTTGGGCTGAAGCTATTAATATAGCTTGTTATATTTCCAATCGTGTTTTCTTGAGATCTAAACTTGGAAAAATTTCTTTTGAGCTTCGTTTTGGCCATCAACCTAGAGTTTCACATTTGCGTGTTTTTGGATGTAAGTGATTTGTGTTAAAATCTGAAAATTTGGATAAATTTGAGGCACGTTCAATTGATGAAATTTTTCTTGGATATTCCGCTCACTCTCGTGGTTACCGTGTGCTTATTTTGGGAACTAACAAGATTGTAGAAACTTGTGAAGTTACTTTTGATGAGGCTAGTCCAGGTACTAGATCAAAAATTGCAGTTACTTTATCGTAGGTTCAGGGGGAGGATGGAAGCATATTTGAGGATGAAAGCGACGACGAAGAAGAAGAGGTCGAAGTGGTGGCAGGTCCGACCAGCCCTCAGATCTGTCCGACCGATGGCAAGCAGACGGTTCGATCGAAGGCAAAGAGCCAGTCAGACCGGGAGGGTCCAGAGAGCTCTGGTTCACGCCAGATCGAGTCTGATGGATCTCTAGACGCAACTTCGACAATTTCAGGTTCAGACCATGATATTGCTGCTCCTTTGCACATTTAACGTTGATATCCTCCGAAACAAATTATCGGTAACATACATGAACGTACTACATGATCTAAGGTGATATCTACTGATTTCTTTACTCATTCTGCATTTATTACTTCTTTCGAACCCAAGAGTGTGTCACATGCATTAACTGATGAATCATAGATTAACGCCATGCATGAAGAACTTGAGAATTTTGAAAGAAATAAAGTTTGAACCTTAGTTGAACCACCTCCTGGTTATAATATTATTGGAACTAAATGGATTTTCAAAAACAACCAAAATGAGGATGGTTTAATAGTAAGAAATAAAGCTAGGCTTGTTGTACAAGGTTTTACTCAAATTGAAGGTTTGGATTTTGATGAAACTTTTGCTCCAGTTGCTCGGATTGAAGCAATTAGATTTTTGTTAGCTTTTGCTGCTTCAAAAGGTTTTAAATTATATCAAATGGATGTTAAAAATGTTTTTCTAAACGGTTTTATACAGGAGGAAGTTTATGTTAGATAATCACCTGGTTTTGAAGATTCAAAATTTTCAAAACATGTTTTCAAATTATCTAAAGCTTTGTATGATTTGAAACAAGCACCTAGAGCGTGGTATGATGGATTGAAAAATTTCTTGCTTAAGAAAGGTTTTCAAATGGGAAAAGTGGATAAAACTCTCTTTGTTCTAAAGCGCGATAATGATCAACTTTTCGTTCAGATTTATGTAGATGATATCATTTTTTGTTGTACTTCTCATGCTTTGGTTGTAGAATTTTCTAGGATAATGAGCAGGGAGTTTGGGATGAGTATGATGGGAGAGTTGAGTTACTTTTTACGATTGCAAATCAAGCAAACAGTACACGGAACATTTGTACATCAAACAAAGTACACAAAAGATCTTTTACGACGTTTTGAGATAGAGAATTGTAAGCCGATTTCAATACCAATGGGATCTACTACTGTTCTGGATCCAAACAAAGAAGGCGAGGCTGTTGATGAAAATGAATATTGAAGTATGATTGGATCGCTGTTGTATCTAACTGCATCAAGGCCAGACATACAATTTACTGTGTGTTTGTGCGCTCGATTTCAAGCTTCTCGTGTTTCACATCGTCAAGCCGTCAAGCGCATTTTAAGATATTTACAACATACTCTTGAATTTGGAATATGGTATTCTATCTATAAGTTTACATGCTTTTTCGGATGCTGATTTTGGAGGTTGTAGAATAGATAGAAAAAGTACAAGTGGTACATATTATTTTCTTGTTACTTCTCTTGTTGCATGGTCTTCTAAAAAACAATCTAATATTGCTCAATCAATTGCTGAATCTAAATATGTTGCTGCTACAAGTTGTTGTTCAGAAACTCTTTGGTTGATTTCAACTTCGAAATATTATGTTTTGAGTTTTGATAAAGTTTCAATCTTTTGTGACAACACAAGTGCTATAAACATTGTTAAAAATCCAGTGCAACATTCACGCACTAAGCACAGTGACATTCGTTTTCATTTTCTAAGGGATCATGTTGAAAAAGGAGATATTATACTTCAGTTTGTTGATACAAATTTACAATTGGCGGATATTTTCACAAAACCTTTAGATTCTTCTCGTTTTGCTTTTCTTCGAGGAGAGTTGAGGTAGTTCATCCGTTTAGTATGTTGTGAGGGGGAGTTAAGCATAAATAAAAAAAATAGAGCTTTGTTCTTACTTGAGTATATCTTTTGCTTGCTAGCAAGATACTTGAAGTTTATTGATCTCTAGTATAGCTTTTATGGATTTTAGTATTTATATGAGTCCTTGATATTACTTTTAAGGGATACGATGCATGACACCTAAATTCTTTTATTTGAATTAAATAAATATGCAATATTGAAACTAGTGCTAAGTTTGAATAATTTATGCTTATATTTTTTCTTTGTTGAATTTTTATTCTTCAAATGCTCAAAAATGTCTTTACTTTATGAGAGAAAAAAATAGATACCGAATCTTTGGCAAGAGTATTCACCACAAGGACGTATCCAAAGAGAGAAAAAAATTGAAAACCGAATCCTTGGTAAGAGTATTTACCATAAGGACGTATCCGAAGAGAGATAAAAAAATGGGTACTAAATTCTTGGAAACAGTATTCACGACAAGGACATACCCGAAATAAATTGAGAAAAAAAGGAGAGAAAAAAATATATTCTCTTATGAGCATATTTGAGAAAGAAGATGTTATTCAACTTGACTAGGTATAAGGGTATTTTATTCAATCTGTGTACTAGTAAATATATTGCATTATAAATCGTTGAAATCATATATTTCTAGTGTTGATTTAATCTTAAATGTTATATCTTTGTCTCATGTTTATACTCTAATACATGCTTGTTATCTAGTTGAGCAATTTATTTCTCTTATCTTGCAACACATGTCTTAGGATTGCTCTAAGTAAACAAAGCTTCCACATTTTTTTCTTGATGATATCATTGTCAAAGATGGAGAAATATACACAAAAATTTTAATTTTTAAAAATAGTCAATTTTTTGCTTGGTTGAATTGCATCATGGGGAGAAATTCTTTCTTTTTAAAGGGGGAGAGTTTTTTTTGTTTTTCAAAAACATCGATTTGCATTTCTGTAGATGTTGCCAATGTGTTCATCAAGAGGGTGATTATAGAATCATTGTCATGATTAATTTTTTGTGATGAAAATTTGGCTTTGTAAATAATTTATTTAATAAGAGATTGGTTTAAAAATAACTGTGAATATTGGTGTGAGTGTGTGTGACTAACGTGAGTCAAGTTGGGAAGAACTTGTGCTCGGATATGTTATTTTTGTTTTTGCATGTGTAGGTGAGTCTTGAGGCCTCGGAAGTATTGCTGATGATGGATCGGAAGTCAACTTAGGAGAAGTTGATGTCCGGATGATCGGGAGATCACGCGGGATACTAAAGGCTAGAGATCAATATACGTGGAATTAAAGATTCCATATGGCATACAAGAGGAATTGTGTGCGTATGGAAAGAGGAAGTCGAGTCCTACTCGGATTAGGAATGGAGTCCTAGTAGAACTAGGAGTCGAGTCCTACTCGGACTAGGAGTTGAGTCCAAGTTGGCTATGGAAAGGAGAATTTGATTTGGTAAATTGTAAATAGATTTGGTAATTGAGGGTTTGAGTCTAAGTTGGCTATGGAAAGGAGAATTTGATTTGATAAATTGTAAATAGATTTGGTTATTGAGGGTTTGAGTTCTAATTGGAGCAGAAGTTATACTCCTACTTTGTGTAGAAGGTTTTAGGTATAAATAGATGAGGGGTTGAGACCCTAGAGTATAACGTTTGAAAGAGAGAAAAGCGAGGGTTTAGTCTTGAGAGAGAAAGGAGTGCTTTGTATGCAATGCAATAAAGAGAATAATTCTTCAAGATTTGCATTGTCGTTCGGGAGTTTCGTCGAGATAGTTTTCAGTCTATTTGCTGGCGGTTAGACCGGAAGATAATTGGCGGTCAGACCGATAGCTAGGACATGGTCAGACCGGTGGTAAGAACAAGGTCGAACCTGTGTCTTCTAGAAAGGTTGGAGATCTTGATTAAAGTAAAATTAACTTCATTGGTTCAGAGGTAACTTTTTATTCCGCGAAAAGTTTGGTTTTTTGTTAATCCTACTATTCACTCCACTCTGGTAGGCTTAATTCTTGTCTTTCAATACTACACTGAAGAGGCTTTTTATAAAATCTAATGAGTTTATAATATTATGATAGTATTTTTAAAGAAAAATTTAGGAAAGCTCGTTATTTTTAATATGCTATGCATTTACGAAGTTATTGATGGACAAATTTTAAAAGTTCGTCTGATATATTTATGACCTGAGGAGGTATAAAAATAGTTTGAATTTCACATTAATCTATAACATTATAATGTCACAAACATGACCTCAATGATTATGTTTTCTTAGTTAGTTATTAATATGTGAATTGATCGATTTTCTTGACACTGCAGGTTCTTCCTTGCCAGGGAAAAATGAGCTTGGATCTTTACTGTCGAAACTTATCTATAGACCTAAATTGGCAACTTATCTGAATTGCCCAAGTGATTCCTCCGACTTGATTACTATTTTCTTAAGAAAAGTAGTTAAATACATCTATAGACTTCTGAATTTTCGGTCGATGTTGAGTAAATAATATCATCTCTCTATTATTTGTCGGCACCTTAGTTTGGATCGTCGACAGTACTGCAAGAGTCCCTGTCAGTAACGCATGCAGATCTTTGCAGATAAATATATGCCGGCTAGCTAGCATCCCCATAGATGTATCCATGAACTTAATTAATTGCAAGTTTTACTTTCGTTAATTATATATCAAGCAAATTACCTAGTTGATCAGGGCTAATGATTGTAGGGCAGGCCTACCTAAACCCGCGCGCCACAGCCGTACGGAAAGTCGCTATGCACGGCCATTAGCTCTAATTATCTCCCTAAGTATTATTATTAGTACTTAATAGTTTTTAATTATAAAAATACATAAATAAGTAGAGTAAAAGTTTTATATTTTAAGTTGAAAGTTTTAAAAATCTAATTAAAAGTTTTAAATTTTGGGTCAAAAATTTTAAAATTTAAGTAGATTTTTAAAAATTCTTAGTTGATAGTTTTTAAATTTAAGTTAAAAGATTCAAAATTAGAGATGGAAGTTTCAAATTAGTGGTATAAAGTTTACTCGATTTTTTTAATATTTTATTTTTTCAATATTTTATTTTTTTTATTTCTTTTACTGTGCGGGGACAGCAGCGCGCACTGACAACGCGCGCATGTCAAGGAGCTTTTCCGATGATTGTAATGCTGCTAACCTTTTTTCTTTGCGGGGTTGGGCCACCAATAAGGCAATAACCATCTCCATTGTATGGGCAGACTTTGAATATTTTCGTACACATTACAATTTTATTAGTACATTTTGATTAAAAATTCCAATAGGTAATAGAGATGTTAGGTAAAAATAAAAAAAGAATAAAAAAACATGGAGATTATAGATTGTATATATATGCATCCATGTTTGGAGATGATCGATTTGGCCTGACATGCACATAGTGCCCAGCTAGACGTGCTTGACTCTCGTTTAGTGCAAGGTTAATTAATATCTATCTATATATAGGTTTCTGCAAATGTTGAATGCATGATTGATCTCTACAATAATATGCATGCACATTATTGTCCGTACGGGATCGCATATGTTTGTTCTGGAGCGTAGCACATATATATTAATTAACTAGAAAAAAAATATCCGTACGGTACAACGCATGAGATAATTTTAATTATACATAAAGTTAGATAATTTTAATTATACATAAAGTTCTTGTATGTTATAATGGAAAAAACTAAAATTACGATAAATATTACAGAATTAGGGCTTAATATTCATGATCCGAGCAATATATCCATATCTCTTATATAGTTGCAACCCACTCTATTCCAAAGCTCAACATGCAAAGATGACATATTATCATGCATCTATTGACAATTATTATATCTTAAACTTTATGCAAACATGCCATATTACTTATAATTTATTACATTTTAGAGCTAAGCATGTCAAATGATCATTCCTATATTATTTTCATACTATTTCAACATATATGCATTTATCATTTGTACAATATTTAACATACACACATCCACATATTTCGCAGCAAAGCACGAGACATCAACTTAGTTGTCCTGGCAGATAACTTGTTGGGTTGGTTGGTTTGGGGCTCCAAAATTAACCATACCAATCTTGTCAAAATTTATTTTAATCTAAACGGACAGTACTAAACACTATTGAAAACATTATTGAAATTATCAAACATTAGTAAGACCAATTTAGTCCATTCTTGTCCACCAGCTCCTGCATGGCTAAGAGTTTTATAGAAAGAAGTATTTCTCACATTCTATATCAAATGTGTTGTTTCTTTTTTTTAATTATTTTCACACTAATTGATAGTTGTCACAAAAAAAATTATAGAAATATATGGCTAGTAGAAAAAAGTATTTCTCACATTCTATATCAAATCTGCCCCCCTATTTCTGCTTTTGTCGCAGGATGGCGGCGACGCTTCACGCAAGTGGCTGGAGATCAAAATCTGGTGAGTGAAGTGGCCCGAACGGTTTCTGCTTTCTTCGGTCCCATCCTTCTCTCTACGTGCGCTAATCGGATGAGCAGCAGATTTCGGTGGCCACCACCCCACCGATCCTCCACCGTGCCTAGGGCTTGGCTGCCCTCGCGCTCCGCTTATCCGCTTCTGGTTCATCTCAGATTCGCCTCCTTTTGCATCTTCGGTGAGTTTTTTCTTCGCTTCTTCGTGCGCCTCTTCTGATTTCGGTCCTGGGATTTCTCGTAGGGGACGGCAGATGTACAGGAGTCACCGCGCGATTCGGGGCTTGTAGGTTACATTCATCTCTCGCATTGGAGGAACTGACTTACATGGGCGTATGACGTCAGCATGATGGATGATACGTCACGACGAACGAAAATTTTAGCAGAAATATTATTCGTTTTTAGTAGAGATTTGTCCATAGAAATCCAAATGCATATGCATTGGACGATGCATGGACCAAAAAGCTCCACGCAACAAAGTTATCAAGCCGTGCTAATTAATCGAACAGTTAGAGAAGTTCAATTCGAGCTATTCTTTGAACAAATTAAGATTTGAGCTCACCCCTCGTTTTATAAACACAGAACATAAAAGAACACCAGCCCAAGAAAGGATTCGCTCAGTTTGAGTCACTGAGCGGTTGTTTTCAAATGCCACTTATTTCAAATACAAAGCAAATTGGATTTGCCGACCAAATTAAAAGAGCATGCACGGTGGACTAGCTAGGGATCGTCATTAATCAATCTACACAGCTTTAAGACCGTGCTAGCTTATATTTTTCAACGGAAGGAGTATAATATATATGATCTCTTAACTAAAATTCTGTGTGACTATACCAAATATTGGAATTAACTAAGGTTACACCGTTATTAATGAGGATCCAAACAATTACATTAACTCCTACTCCTTCCGTTCATAAATATAAATATTTATATTACCAAAACCAAAGATGTCGACGAGTTATAACCGTGTGTCAATCGAAGACATGCATGAAAGATAGGTGCATGGCTGGTGCGGACCATATATACGAAGATCAGCCATGATATATATATATATATATATATATATATATATATATATATATATATATATATATATATATATATATATATATATATATATATATATATATAATTTACTTAGTGCACTATGGTGTTCAGGCCTCAAGATTTAATTCGGGTAATGAGTACAAAAACTTTAAAAACTTTTTAGATATAAATATTAACTTGTTTATTAGCTAGTTCAAACAAGTTTGAATTGAATTTGAATTTATGCACGTCCTTTTTGCTTAAATTTTAATTCTAGTTATGTATCATCTAAATATATAATTAACTAGGTATGAATATGGAATGGTGAAATAACTTTGAATTTGATATGCGTGTTTTGTTGTAAGAACTGTTATACCTAGTTATATACTTAGAAGTTGAACAATCTAAAAAGTTTGAACAAAATTCGTATATTTCAAACTTTAAGGCCCGAATACCATAAGACGGTGTCCCATATAAATACATACATACCTACATACGTGTGATATATATATATATATACACACACAGCATGCAAACACGGGTCGTTTTTCGATTTGACCAGTCATGTAGGGGGGGCCGGCCAGCTATAGGAAGAAAGGAAAGCATGATGCGTGCATGGAGCTGAGGTGATGCGTCGGCTTCTTGTCGACCGATAATCGGTCGCCTGCATGCCTGGCGCCGGCCGGCTGTTCATGATCCATAGCTCTCACACGTTTACATGCAATTGCATATATGGCAACTGGCAACGACGATAGATAAACGGCATGATCTTTTTTAGATAATGCCATTAATTAGTATGGTCATATTTTATTCAAAATATAGTACAGACACGCAAGCATGGATATACACATACGCACACTCACCCCTATATATAAATATAGACGTATACACCCTATTTTTATAAGCATCTCTAAATACTAGGATTACAAATCTGAAGATTGATGAAGTTACTAGAGACATCTCGCTGTCGATAGGTACGTACATCTCCTACCACTAAAAGAATAATTAGATATAAATACAAACACCCATATTATGTCTAGAACCTGAACCAGGTGAGCTATATGCTCTGTTCATCCTAATTAAGGTTCAACGACACCAATTAACATGCATGTTAACTACATGTCCATAAAATCATAGTGAACAATCCAAGCATCTATCACAACCTAAATTATATTGAACCCTCACGCTTTATATATACCAAGAGGGTAGGTCACAGTACCCTTGACTTATATATGCAACTGTTTTGCGATCGACAAGAGATCATCTTTTTCGTCCCGTTTATGACAAGACCCTTTTTCTTCTGATCAAGGACAACGACGAAATTGCCACTGTTTTGTCGACCCCGTCTAGACCTTTCTGCAGATGCTTTTAGGCTTTTCCTTTTTGAAACGCGCCATATATATATGCATGCGAACGTGTGGTTTTGTATCTGCACACGTCAGCCAGTTTAAACTGCTGACGCCAAAACGAGCAATTCACACTGTCTCGTGATTGAACTGAGATGAGGGCCTCTAGGGGCTGGCTTATGATACCGAGCTAGTTTGGTTTGGCTTGTTAAGGGCGAAGGATCTAGAAAAATTGATTTTAGAGCCTGAAAAAAATCTATATTGAGTGCTTGCTACAAAATTTTAATTTTCAGTTGCTAAAATAACACTCAAGTTTTATTGTGTGGTAGCCGACGATTATAGATAGTCGTCTAGAGTTGCTAGATGCGGATTCCACCTCTTGCTAGTTAACTTTAAGGAACTAAAAATTTAGCTCTTGCGAGCGAGCCCGCATTGGCTAGCTTATTAAGCTCTAGCTAGGCTTATTAGCAAGCTCTAGCTCTAGCTTACTTATACCACATTTATAATTTTAATATTTACCAATTTTTATATGTTAACACAACAATAAATATCATTTAGTAAAGTATTATTTAAATGTAAATATATTATAAGTAATTTATACGATCAAATATTAATTAAGATGCAGTAAGCATTGTATAGTAGCAAGCTAAATAATTAGCTCGCGAGGTAGCTCAAGCGGGGCTTGTTAAACTAACGATATAAAAGCCTAGCTCAACTTAGTTCGATACAATACTAGAAGTTTGAGCCAAATTTAAAACAAACCGATCCAAGTGATGAGCTTCGTTATTTTTCCATCCTTAATGATGGCAGATGGATCATAACGATCGACATGTTAACGGGAGCACCGGCCGGCACCGGCAGCACGTACTGGTCAAAAAGCGGCTTCCATGAAATGGAAATGACAGGACCATGATGAACACACACACTTGTGTGCATAACCAGATCTAGCTAGTGTGATGCTTGCACACACAACCCCTTGATGTTTGATTGGTTAATCCCTGGATTTACCTGTTGCAACACACAGCAGAAAGAGACACACACACGCAGGGCGATGGAGAGAGACGCTTCAGTAAGTCTAGTCGATCTTGTCTGCGTGCATTTGGATCGATCAATTGTGCAACAGCTGCGATAGGTTAATTACACTTACCTCCAGCTTCGCGTCGTAGCACTTATTGCAAGTCTGCAACTGTATTTTCCGGTAGAAAAAAACAGTACTGGATGTTTCTTAACTTCGAGATTTTGTACAATGCAGACAGGTATGTATATTCGATAGTTTTCTTAATTTTATTGAAAGTTAACGACCCATGAATATAAGGGTTCCTATCTCTAGCTAGCTAGCTAATTAATCAGATAGGCGTTTTACAATACTCTTTAATGCTCTTTAGTAGTAAGTAGAATCACTTTATACCGTCATATTTTTTAATCTAATAGAACCCATGCATGTATGGTCAGAAGCAATTTGTCAGTCGACACATATACATGGACAAATATATTAATTACTAACTACCTAGCTTAGCGAGATCCCATTGGCCTGGCCCAATATATGCACCACCTGAAATATGAAATATTCTTCACCGTACGTAATTAACAAGTAATCCATGCCAAGCCAGCATGATGTGGCCAATTAATATATTAATAGCTGTTGCCATCTAAACAGATTATGATCGGATCTAGCTAGCCGACCCTAGGTGAGATCGAGTGCCATCTAATTGAGATGGAGAGGTCACCAAATAGTTGAATCGGCGACAGCGACCAGCTGCCACTGCCACTCTCGGCCGACTCCACGTACTCATGCATGCATACTACGTAAGTACGTCGTCGTGTACAGCCATACTCTATTAGGACTAGTTAGTTAATTAATTAATTAAACATCGTAATTAGTTTAACTTGTGACTGCACGCATAATATCTCGTACTAGCTAGGCCATATATCTATGTGTATATGTTGGGCGTGTTCATCTGGGTGGACGTAGAGGTCGGGTTTTACAAATTTTCTATAAAATCTGTGTGTATATGTAGCTCGCATTCGTTTGTCAAGATGATCAATTAATATATGCTGATCAATTAGCAAGATCGATCCATAGGCGAAAGCTGATTAATATAAGTCGGCCATTTATTTATTAAGAGGTCGCTCGATTGATCGACGACGATGCATGCGGCTTAATTAGCTTGCATTGCAAGCCAAGCAGCAGCCTAGCTATATCTGGTTAATTAATGAGGACAGCACAACTACTCGGAGATGCATAATGTACAACCACATGGTAATTTATTACAAATCTATTAGAAGGTAATTAAAGTTTCAAAACGTGCAATTCACTGCAAAAAGGATACTGTCTTGAGACAATGGACGGACACTACTGTACAAATTGTCGTTTAAGATGGCCATCATTAATCAACCACAATCCATGTGGCCCGTCCGATCAGTAAGCTAATTAGGGATCGATGCCGGATACGGCCCAAACGGAAAGCTGATAGCTAGAGTCGTGCGTGATGGTCTGGGCCCAGCCCGTCCCGTTCTGTGGCCCAACCAATAGTGGGCCGGGCCTCCACGCGAGTGGGCCCAGTACGTCCGGTCATTTGGGCTTTAGTTTTCGACGTCATCTCAGGACGGCCGTATACCGTTGGGCCACATACCGTAGTAAGCAATCATGCCAACACAGCACAGGGATGATAAACTTTTGATTCATTATAATGCTGTATTTGGTCTGAATAAATTAAAGCACAATATATAGTTTCTTTCTTACTTGTTGTGGACGTAGTTTCTTAAATAATGCTACCTTCAGTCACGTGAAGAGATTTTCAAGCTCTTTTTTTAGATAACAAGCTCTTACTAACTTTCATACAAAATCTACATGCATTGAACAATGTTATAGTTAACCCGATGGCGTGGCCCCAAGGACTCGGTCACAGCAGGTTGCAACAGCAGGAGAAACTACATGGCGAGATTCCTGGGCGAGGTGATGCACTAGGACCGCGCCACGGCGAGGCGGAACGCGTGGAGCACGCGACGTCGTGGCGAGTGGGCAACGTGATCCACGCATTTCGGATCTTAGATGCTCTATAAGTAGCCTAGATCATTTCCTTGTAAAGTGTGTCTCAGTTTTGAGTAACAAGAATCACACAGAAAATCGCCCAAAAATTCTCTTCTGCTCTGCTCTGTTTTCCTCCTCTGTTCTTCGCTCTCTGTTTCTCGCTTGCCAGAATTTTGCCGGTTCTGCTACAGTGCGCCGGCTGGGTGTTCGACTTGGTGATCGCCAATAAGTGGTATCAGAGCCATGTCCATTATGACGGCGGACGCAGCACGGGGAAGCACAGGGAGTGCATTCCTCTACCCGTAGCTGACGGCAACGAACTACACCAGTTGGGCAATTCGGGTGCTGGCGATGATGGAGGACCAAGGGATCTGGGAGGCGGTCGAACCGGCGGCCGGGATGGCCGTCGACGCGAAGAAGGACAAGAAGGCGAAGTCGCACCTTTTCTAGGCGCTCCCAGAGGACCTCCTCATGCAGGTGGCCAAGAAACAGATGGCGAAGGAGGTCTAGGATTGCCTCAAGACGAGATTCGTCGGAGCGGACAGAGTGCGAAACGCACGCCTGCAAACGTTGAAGAGCGACTTCGACACGATGTAGATGGCGGAAGGTGAATCCATCGACTAGTATGCTGGGCGACTCACCGCCATGTCCGTGCGGTACTCCAACCTGGGGGGCACACTAAATGACACTGCAATGGTGAAGAAACTTTTCGACACCATTCCTGAGAAGTTTCTCAACGTCATCGTCGGCATCGAGCAATTCTACGACCTCGACAACCTTCCATTCAAAGAAGCCGTGGGACGGCTCAAGACCTACGAGGAGCGCACGCACAAGAAGGACGCAGTTGCCGGCAGCAATGCCGACGGCCACGTGCTCCTCACGCAGGCAGAGTGGGAAGCTTGGTTCAAGAAAGACGAGGGCGAGTCCTCGTCGAGCCTGAAGAACAAGTCACCCGCAGATGGCGGGAACCATGGCCGGTGGCCACGGGCGTGGCAGAGGCTGTGGCAAAGGGGGCAGCGGCGGATCACCATGCAAGGAAGGGGCGACCAACTCTGGCGGCGGTGGCCGCGACAAGAGTCACATAAAGTGCTTCAATTGCAACGAGTATGGGCACTATGCTAATCAGTGCCGCGCACCAAAGAAGAAAGAAGAGGCCCATCTCGTGAGGGCTGGCGACACTGAGCCAGCCTTGTTGCTCGCTGTGTCAGAGGAGGGGCCGACGCAGCGTGTGGAACAAAGCGGTTTGGTGATCAATGAGGAGAACGTATGGCCCAAGCTCCTGCTAGCTGATGGAGGCATGGCTGCCGGTGATGTCTGGTACCTTGACAATGGTGCTAGCAATCACATGACGGGAGACAAACTCAAGTTTCGAGAACTGGATGAGATAGTGACCGGGCGGGTGAAATTCGGTGACGCCTCGTCGGTGTAGATTAAAGGAAATGGTTCAATTCTTTTCTCGTGCAAAAATGGAGATCAATGGGTGCTGGACGATGTCTACTACATACCAAGCCTGTGTTGCAACATGGTGAGTTTGGGCCAACTCACCGAGACCGGCCACAGGATTGTGATGGATGAGGACGACCTAGAGGTGTTCGACAAAAATCCTTGGCGCCTGATCATGAAGGTGAGGCGCACCTCCAATCAACTTTACCGAATTGAACTAAAATTGGCACACCCAGTGTGCTTGTTGTCAAGGCTCGAGGACCCGGCGTGGCTCTGGCATGCCCGGCTTGGGCACGTAAACTTCCAGGCCATGAAATTCTTGGTGGACAAGGGGATGGCGGCGGGGGTACCAGCAATCAACCATCCAAATCAGCTCTGCCAGGCGTGCTTGGTGGCGAAGCAGACGCGGCATCCGTTCCCAGCAATGGCGAATTACCGAGCGGGGGAGCCACTACTATGTCCGGTAACCGCTATTTCATGTTACTAGTCGATGATTTCACTCACTGGATGTGGGTGTTTGTGCTTAAATCAAAGGATCAAGCTTCTTCAACCTTTGCCAAGTTCAAGCCTTTAGCCGAGAACACAGCTGGCCGCCATGTCAAGACGGTTCGGTCAGACCGCGGTGGCGAGTTCTTGTCTAGCGAGCTCGGGCGACTATGCGACGAGGCAGGCATCCAACGGCATTTGACGGCACCATACTCACCGCAACAAAATGGCGTCGTGGAGCACCGCAACAGAACCGTGATGAGCATGGCACGCTTGCTCCTGAAGGGCATGTCAGTGCCTGGCAAGTTGTGGGGAGAGGCGATGCGGCACTCGGTGTATTTGCTCAACCGGTTGCCAACAAAGGCAATGGGCGATCGCACTCCGTTCGAGGGGTGGACGGGGAGAAAACCACACATGGCACACCTCCGTGTGTTTGGGTGTACAGCACACGCGAAGATCACCGCACCGCAATTGAAGAAGCTCGACAATCGTAGCCAGGCGCTCGTGTACCTCGGTGTCGAAGAAGGGAGCAAGGCACACAGGCTATTCGACCCTCGTCGCGGCCGAATTGTTGTAAGTTGTGATGTTGTCTTTGAAGAAAATGTGACTTGGCAGTGGCATGAATCCACATGTGGTGGAGTCACATCGGAGTTCATTGTCGAGGAGGCGTTTGATGGTGAACAACAACTGGGCGAAGGGGGAGCAGGCGCAGGAACTCCCATCGGCACAGTGACACCAGTGGCGCAGGCCGCCCCAAAGTCACCCGGTGTGGTGCCGGTGGCGGAGGCTACGACGGCAAGGACTCCAGCCAGGACGCCATCAACATCGCCAACCGGTGTGCAGGGCACGCTGCAGCCCAGTGACACGGTCGACGACTAGAATTGGCCTATTCGGTATAGACACATCGACGACATTATGCAGGATGCGGCTCGCGTGGATCTCATCTATGACGAGGCTGATGCATTGCTTGCAGAGACGGAGGAGCCGTCTACGTACTGTGAGGCCGCTGGCCAGCCGGCATGGGAGGACGCCATGGCCAAGGAGATCGAAGCCATCGAAAGGAATGTGATGTGTTCGTTTTTGGTGTTGCCATCCGGCCACAGAGCCATTGGACTCAAGTGGGTGTTCAAATTGAAGAAAGATACGGCCGACGAAGTCATCAAGCACAAGGCTTGCTTGGTGGCAAAGGGGTATGTGCAGAAACAAGGCGTGGACTTCGAGGAAGTCTTCACGCCGGTGGCGAGGCTAGACATGGTGTGCATTGTACTCGCTATCGCAACGAATCGGCGATGGCAGGTGCACCATCTCGATGTCAAGTCGGCATTCCTAAATGGTGATCTCGAGGAGGAGGTCTATGTGGCGTAGCCGGAGGGCTATGTCACGCAAGGGAAGGAACATATGGTACTTAGGCTGCACAAAGCACTGTACGGCTTGCGACAGGCACCGTGGGCGTGGAACACGTGCCTGGACAGAAGCTTGAAGGAACTCAGCTTCACTCAGTGCAGTCAGGAACAGGCCGTGTATACACGCGGAGAAGGGAGCACCAGTGTCATTGTTGGTGTTTATGTTGATGATTCGATTGTAACAGGAGAGGATCCGAAGGAGATCGCGGCGTTCAAGGAGCAGATGAAAGGGGAGTTCGAGATGGGTGATCTGTTAACGCCAAAATTTGGTAAGGACCTGTATCATATTCGGTCAAGAGGACGGTTGCAGTCAGATAATGGAAATTGATCCAAGAAGCAGACCGAGTCTGAGAAGGAGCCGTGAAGACCGCGCGTGGCAGTTAATTACTATAGTTATTAGGAAAAGGTTTATCTCTTTTAGGAAACCTGACCTCGTGTCCGGTCAGGTCTTGTTAGCGTTTTCTGTTATAGATAGGAAATCATATATCGTGTCCTATAAGGACTCATGTAACTCGGGGTATATATACGTATGCCCGGGGATCTTGTAATCTATCACAACGATCAATACAAATTCGGCGCATCGCCACCCCTTCGACGGGTCCTGCTTCTCGAGCTGGGCTGCATCGGTTAGGTCCGAACTCCTGCGAGAGGGTAAGTCTCGTCACACCGACTACCAATCGGCTAGGACTTCCTCGGTTAGGTCCGATATTCTAGTCGGTTTATGGTAGTCGGCTTACCACGATATATTTACTTTATCTATGGCTGCATCAGTTCAGTTTGATCTCATAGATTGATTAGGTATATCACATCACGTGTGCACAGATTGTATCGACTTACTGGGAGCGATTTATCATCAGTTCGTGCTGCATCGGTTAGGTCCGACCTACTGAACTGCTAGTGATAAGTCGATCCCGCTGAGCCGATGCGTTGTGTGCAGGCGCTTTATCGGAGTGTATAGCCGGTAAGTTATTTTCATCACGATCGCATTATATCTATCGACTCATTGAGGCATTGTTATTATTGTCGGTCTGCGCTGCAACGGTTAGGTCCGATCTACCAGACTGACGATAATAGCTTTACTCTTAATAAGCCGATGGTGTTGCGCGATGGTATTACCGGAGTGCTTAGCCGATAAGTTACCTGTTAAAGCCGACTACATTTATTCATTGTTTTATCCTGTGTTCGCTTTATTAAGCAGTCGGCTAGCTTTTCAATTATTTATCATTTACGTTATTGCATATTTTATTATTTGTTCCTGCCTGTATTATTGTTACAATCGGCTAAGGGACAGCCGATGGGTTCACTCTGCCGATCCAAACACAAGTACAAGCAGGTCCCCGGGCACGACCCCAGGTAAGGGCCCGGGCATGAGCCCGGGTAAGGACCAGTATATGGGCCCGGGTAGCGGACGTAGATCTCGGGAGCAAGGCCCCGGGTGCTGGCATACCTTCATAACAGCACCAGTAACACTAGATCATGATCAGCTAGGATCTATTTGATTCACTTATGTATTATACTTGCTTATTTTATCTAGCTTATAGCCGGTTTTTGAATATTCCTTCGATGATCGGCTAGCATGATATTTATTTATTATTATATTATTGTTCTTGCCGTCATCGGACCTGAACCGATGTGTAAGTGCTACAGTGTGCATCGGCCATCGGCTGATGAAACGAGTCTAGATCGGCTTCCAGCCGATTGGCTCATTTGATCTAACATTTTCCCCCTTGTCAATTACAGGGTCAAATTGACTGGCACGCCTACGAACCTCAAACTTTAGGACCTGCACTGGAGTGAAGCAAATCTCCCAGGCCTTCGCGTGTCACCCAGACGCCGAACCAAGACCCGGCGATTTTCGGCGTCAACACGCTTTTGGCACGCCTGGTGGGACACGAAGTTTTAAGCCAGGATTCCAACAAACATTGTTTCAATCAAGATTTCAACATGGCTGAAAAAGAAATCAAGACGGACAACGTAATTCCGGTCACCATGGGAGATCTAACTGAAGAACAAAAACAGCAAGTGGAGCAGACCATGGCAAATTTCCAGAAGCTGTGTTTAGAATCCTTCAGCATGACAAGACAAGGGCCGATTCAGAAGTCTCAATTTCCAAAACCAGTACTGGTAGGAGAATCGAGCCGCACACAACCTGAGAGTCCACCAATCAAGCCTTTACAGGAGATGGTCAACGAGGCTGTGCACCACGCACTCATCAATCAGTCAGGAGTCTTAGTAAATACATCGCATAACCTTATCAAGAAGACTGTTGATGGATCAATTGCTCAAGAGCCAACTCGGGGTCCTGTTTTTCTCCCACCGAAGATAGAGCCCGGCCAAATTAATTACAGCATTAGCAAGGATATACCAGAACACTTGTTCGCGCAAAACCAGGCCGGGGGGCAACAGGATATCCCTCCTGGATATCATCGATCTATTTATTATGGGGGATACCAGCAGAACTATCCAGAAGGAGGAGCCGATCCAGGTACTTACCAGAGGGAGTATCACAGGCAGAATCGGCAACCAACCCCGCCGATGCAGTATCAGCAGTATCAACAGGAGAATACGAGAGAGGAAGACTTGTCGGCGCGGGTTGAGGAAATAGTAAGGGAGCAGTTCGGGATCAAGCCCAAGGAACAAGCGTTCATGTATCGGCACCCATATCCTGAGTGGTTTGACAGGGTTCCGTTGCCACACCGATACAGGGTCCCGAATTTTTCTAAGTTTTCAGGGCAGGACAACACATCTACAGTAGAACATGTCAGCCGATTTCTGGCGCAGTGCGGGGAAGCATCGGCTGAAGAGGCCCTAAGGGTTAGGTTTTTTCCCCTATCACTATCTGGATCGGCTTTTACATGGTTCTCCTCGTTACGCCGCCAATTCTGTTCGGGGGTGGGCCGATCTGGAGAACAGTTTCAACAAATTTTCTTCGCTGGGATTCACGAGCTGAGACTGTCAGATTTGACATCGGTTAAGCAGCGACCAGACGAAACAGTACCGGAATACATTCAGCGATTTCGGGATATCAGAAGCCGGTGTTATAGTTTAAACCTGAGCGATGGGCATCTGGCCGATTTAGCTTTTCAGGGACTCTTGGCGCCAATCAGAGAAAGGTTTTCGTCTCAAGAGTTCGAATCTTTGTCGCACCTAGTACAGAAGGTATCGGCTCATGAAAGCCGGTTTCAAGAGGCGAAAAAGGACAAGTACCAGAGGAGAGTTGCTCAGGTTCAAATCTATTCAACGGATTCAGATGATGAGGGATCCGACGCTGAGGTTGGATTGGCGGAGTGGGCCAGGAACAAGAAGTCGGTATCATGCCCATGGGTCAAAGATATCGGCAAAGAGGAACGATATGATTTCGATGTGAGCAAAGCCGATAAGATCTTTGATTTGTTGTTGCAGGAAAAGCAAATACAATTGCCGCCAAACCACGTGATTCCATCGACCGAAGAACTAAAGAAGAAGAAGTATTGCAAGTGGCACAACGCGATATCGCACCATACTAACGAGTGTAAGGTTTTTCGGCAACAAATTTAGCTGGCCGTTGAGCAAGGACGAATCAAGTTTGAAGATAAAAACCAATGAAGATAGATGGGCACCGTTAACCCCGTAAAACATGGTCTATGTGGGGTCATCGTCCAGAACTCAAGCCGATGAAGGAAAACGTCAGAGTAAATCGAGATTACTTCATCAGGTATGATAGAGAAGTACTCAAGGTACGATGAACAGGGGGATGGACCGGAACTATATAATCCGCATTGGAAACTGCCCGTTTTTTTTTTCGTTTCTGCTGGGATCAAGGGATGAGATTGCCATCAGCTGAAAATTGCCCGAAGTGTAGCGGTACAGGGAATCGGCATGATCGCCAGCAGGAGTGTTCGCGGGATCGGTCGCCTGGGGAAAAGAACATCGGTTCATAGCCGATTGGGGCCGATCCATGAAGAGTTCTTTGAAGAAGATGAAGAGGAAGCGCATGAGAAACAAGTCCAGAATCCTCAGTGGTGTCCTAGCGGCATATTCACGAAGAATCAGAAGAGAAGGGCACAACGGCTACGACACCGAGAACAGCAAAAGGAGCAATACCAGGATCAAGAGGAGGTTGATCATCGTCCCAAAAGGACTAGGCAAGTTTGGCAAGTGAAGAAGAAGGACGATGAGGACGTATCAGCACTGGTAAATATGGTGTTCTTTTTGCCTCGGGAGTATAAAGCGCTTTCATCAGATGAAGAAGGAGATGAGAAGGTTTTCGCTCAACTAACGCTGCAATCTGATCAAGCTATATTTGATAAACCTGAGAAGTCAGAGCATCGGCACTTAAAGCCGTTATACGTCAAGGGATACGTAAATGGGAAGCCGATGACAAAGATGTTGGTTGATGGAGGAGCGCGGTTAATCTTCATGCTCATGCTACGTTCCGGAAATTGGGGAAGACTACCGAAGACCTGATCAAGACAAATATGGTGCTAAAGACTTCGGTGGGAATTCATTGAGCAAAAGGCGTATTAAACGTGGAGCCTGACAGTGGGGCAGTAAGACCATTACCCACCACGTTTTTTGTAATGACGGAAAGGGGTCATATAGTTTGCGTGCCTCAGGGACTGGATTCACGCGAACTGTTGCGTGCCTTCGACAATGCATCAATGTCTATCAGTGGCAGGGAGATCAATATCGAGGTGGTTGCAGCCGGATCGACGCCCAATATGCCATGACCGATCTACCAGTCTGGAAGCCGATGGTGTTGACTGCTTATCCGGAAGAGTTTGGAAGGAGATTTACCTCAAGGTTACTAGTCAGGGGATACAAGCCGATCCAGCAAGTCGGCTCTGAATTGTTACTCTGATGGGCTCTATTGAAGACTTCGAGGGAAACTTGGGGCAAGGATTTACGTCGGCTGATGATTTGGAAGGATTGATATAGGACCAGGAGATAGGCCAAGGCCGACGTATATAAGCAAAAAATTAAGTCTTGAAGCTACGAGAAGAATTGATAGCATTGTTAAAGGAGTATCGGGATTGTTTCGCCTGGGGAGTACATGAGATGCCAGGATTAAGCGATCGATTGTTGGAACATCGGCTACCTATTAAACCAGGGTATCGGCCATTTCAAGCAGGCTCCAAGGAGATTCAAGGCAGATTATATGAGCGATCAAGGCAGAGATCACAAGGTTGTACGATGCCAAGTTCATAAGGCCGTGCCGATATGCTGAGTGGGGTTTCTAATATCGTCCGGTGGAGAAGAAAAAATGGGAAATTGAGGATATGTATTGATTTCCGGGATCTAAATAAAGCTACCCCCAAGGATGAAGTACCCGATGCCGATAGCGGATTTGTTGGTGGATGCAGCGTCAGGCCCACAAGATTATCAGCTTCATGGACGGCAATGACAGGATACAATCAGATTTTCATGGCCGAAGAGGATGATGCACAAGAGATGCGTTCCGATGTACCTGGAGCTATCGGTTTGTATGAGTGGGTAGTGATGACTTTTGGATTGGAAAGTGCCGGTGCGACCTATCAAAGAGCAATGAATTATTATATTTCATGATCTCATCGGTTTGTTGGATTGGAAATTTACATTGATGATGTGGTGGTTAAAATCTAAAAGTGGGGAAAGCCATATAGCCGATTTACGAAGAGTGCTGGAGAGGGCCAAGAGATACGGACTAGAATGATCCCAATAAGTGTGCTTTCGGCTGTATCGGCTGGGCAATTTCTGGGTTTTAATGGGTTCATGAGCGAGGAATTGAAGTTAGTCAGCGAAGTATCAGAGCCATTAAGACCACAGAGCCACCAAGCGATAAGATAGAGTTGCAATCGTTGATCGCAAGATTAATTTTGTGAGGAGGTTCATATCAAATTTATCAGGGAGATTGAGTCTTTCACGCCGTTATTGAAGTTGAAAGCCGATCAAGAATTTGTGTGGGGCGGCAGCGCAGCAGAAGGCGTTTGACGAGATCAAAGAATTATCTTAGTTCCCCGCCTGTGTTGATTCCGCCGCAGGAAGGAGTGCCGTTCAGATTTATACTTGTCCGGCCGATGAGAAGTCCATCGGTTCTGTTTTGATCCAGGGAGTTTGAAGGTAAAAGAGCGAGTTGTGTTCTATCTAAGTAGGAGACTTTTGGATGACTGAACGAGATATGCCAGCGGTGGAGAAGTTATGCTTGTGTTTGTATATTTTCGTGTACAAAGTTGAGGCATTACACATCCTAATCGGCTAGTGTACTAGGTAGTTTGCTAGGCCGATGTGGTCAAATATATGTTGTCGGCTCCAGTCTTGGAAAGGGCGAGTTGGCAAGTGGGTTTTTTGCCTTGACAGAGTTTGACTTGAGGTACGAATCGGCTAAAGCAATCAAAGGACAAGCAGTGGCCGATTTTTATTGTCCAGCAGGGGGCATCCACGGAGGACTATGTGGAGCGATCCCGTGGTCTTATTTTTTGATGGATCGGTTTGCAGGCATGGGTCTGGTATCGGTTTTGGTTATTGTGTCGCCTCGGGGGGCAAGTTTTGAGTTTGCTTTTACAATTAAGCCGTATCGGACTAACAATCAGGCGGAGTACGAGGCGGTGCTGAAAGGACTTCAACTGTTAAAGGAGATCGGGGCCGATTTATAGAGATTATTGGTGATTCTTTGTTGGTGATCAAACAGTTATCTGGAGAATTATGAGTGCAGGGATGATGTTTTTGAGATCATATTATGAAGAGTGTGGTGGATTTGTTGAAGGATTTCAAGATGGTGTCAATGAATCATATTCCCAGAGAGCAGAATTTGGAAGCCAATGATCTTGCACAAATCGCTTCAGGATATCGGTGAATAGGCAGTTGAGGTGGAAGATAGCCGATATTGATGTCCAGAGCAAGGCCGATGACTGGAGACAGGAGATAGTTGATTACTTACGAACCCGTCGCAGTCTGTTTCCAGGAAGATTCGGTATAAAGCTACTAATATGTGCTACTTGATGAGGAGTTGTATTATCGGACGTTTGAGGGAGTTCTGCTTAGATGCCTGGATTTGGAGGGAGCCAAAGTGGTTATGTGTGAAGTGCACGAAGGCATCTGTGGACTCATCAATCGGCTCATAAGATGAAGTGGGTTGTTGAGAAGAGTAGGGTATTTTTGGGCCGACAATGCTGGAAGATTGCTTTAGGTATTATAAAGGATGTCAAGATTGTCAGAAGTTTGGAAATATACAGCGGGCACCGGCATCGGCTATGAAATCCTATCATCAAACCGTGGCCGTTCAGAGGATGGGGAATGATATGATCGGCCAGATTTTTCCTCCATCAAGTAAGGGACATAAGTTTATCATTGGCAAGCAACAGATTATTTCACCAAGTGGGTAGAGGCAATTCCTTTGAAGAAGGTCACGTCCAAAGAAGCGATTGAATTTATCAAAGGAGCATATCATTTATCGGTTTGGGATTCCTCCAGACGATAACTACTGATCAGGGGTCTATTTTGTTTCTGATGAGTTTCACAACAATTTGCTGCCAGTATGGGAATCAAGATATTAATTCATCGCCTTATATGCTCAAGCCAATGGGCAAGCAGAAGCTTCTAACAAGAGTTTGATCAAGTTGATTAAGGCGGAAAATTGATGAGCAGCCACGGCGATGGCATTCTACATTAGCCGATTCACTATGGGCCTATCGGATGGCGTGCCACGGGTCTACTCGGGTACCGCCGTTATCAGTTGGTATATGGACATGAGGCGGTTTTGCCGTGGGAAACTAACATCGGCTCTAGAAGACTTTCTTATGCAGAATCAATTGACGGCCGATGATTATTATAACTTAGATGGCAGATGAACTTTGAAGATTTAGCTCAGAATCGGTTGAGAGCGCTAGGAAGAATCAAGGAGAATAAGGCTAGGGCAGCTCGGCATTACAACAAAAAGGTGCGTGGATAAGTCGTTTGCTGAGGGGGACTTGTGTGGAAGTTGATTTTGCCGATCGGGTCAGAGATAATAAGTTCGGAAAATGGTCGCCTAATTGGGAAGGGCCTTATCGGATTAAATTGTTGTGTGCCTGGTAACGCATATATATTAGAAGATCTTGACGGACGGAAGTTTGCCAAAGCACTTAATGGGAAATATCTCAAGAAATACTACCCTAGCGTTTGGATCAATTCTTAAATCGGTTAAGTACAGCCGATTTCTAAACAATTAGGAAAGCCGATGTTTTTATACGTCGCCTAAAGACAGCCGATATCAATTTGATATCGCCTTTAGATCAAAAACAAGCGGAAAAATTATCAGGACTGAGAGAGATGGGTAGCAGAGCCGATCTGATTACATGACAGCAGAAGGGTGGTCGGCATGTTCCGGAAAATCGTCAGTATATAAGGGTTTAAGGCTTACAAAAACTTTCGGATAGTTTCGATTTGCGCGCAGATGGATCTGATCAATTTCATTGATGGCCCGGATATCGTCCTTAATCAGAGCCTGGGATGACTTTCAAGCTTTTGCGCCGATGGATGACTTGGCCACTGCTTGGCTGCGATTTGGCTTCTGATCTTGGATGGCTTGCGGCAGGCTGATGAGCTGGGATTCTGTGTCTTCAAGATCCTTGCGAACTTTTTCAAGTTCTCCAGCAAATCGGCTTCCTTTTTCTTCAGTTGATCTAGCTTGGATTGAAGTTTTTGGGGGACAGCTGCTATGTCATCAAGTTTCTTCTTGTCTATCTGGGCTGATAGCCGATCGGTTTGGATGTCTTGGGCTTATCTTCTGTGGTCAGCGCGATCGGGCTTATGCGCTGTCTAGCTTGATGAGTTTAAATCTATGGGATTCCAGATATATGCTGCGGGGGTTAATGCGTCGACAAGTTCTTCGGGGCAGATGGTGTTCAATTTCTGCGAATCTTGCCCGGATTGGCCCGCAATCTTCCGCTAGCGCGTCAATTGGGTTTTCCAGCCGACCTGAGGATGCTCGTCAGATATTCACGTACATCGGCTGGGAAGGATGGTTTTGGTCGTTGCGCTGGTGGCTGTGGATTCTTCTACTTCTAGGTACTTGCGATGTCAAAGGAGAACAGATCGGCTATGGACTGCAAAATTAGCGTCGGTAAAGGGAATCAGTAGAAAAGTTGGAGAGCGGAGTATAGACAAAAGAGTTACCTGAGGTAGGACATCGGCAGCTTGCGCGACATCGGCTTCAGGGGATGAATAGGTTGTTCTCTGGAAGGGCCGATGTCAGCCGATGGTAATAGGGGCAGTTTCATCGACAGCTGGAGGACTTGGTTGCAAAGAGTGGGGCAGCTGAAGGGGCCATCGGCTCAGCGCTTGGAGGGACGGCAGAAGGAGGTTGAAAATCTGGAGCCCGAATGACTCAAAGCTGAAGATGGAGCTGGTGAGATAAATGGAGAAAGCGGGTAATAATGATGTTAAGATTTGGCGCATACCCTGAGGAGATGAGGGAGCCGATGTGGTCGGGGGAGAAGATGGCGTCGTGGGCAACGATTATCGGCATCGGTTTTCTGTTTCTTTCAGGGAGGGGCGATGCGCTAACTTTTCCTTTTTGGTCCCATCGGCCGAGGTGCCTGAGAAGAGCCGATGGAGATGGGGCGTCGCGTCCTAAATTCGGAGCGGCTGATGAGGTGTTGGTACCAGATCGGCCGACCGCTGTTGCTTGTTGACGGGGGGCTCGACGCGGCGGCCTGCAAAGCAAGGGTCAGAGACGATGAGGATGATATTGAAGCTTGCAAGAGTTACCTCGTTGTCGGATTCAACATAGTCGGCGTCCAGACGGGAGCAATAACAAGTGGGCGCTAAGCAGAACAGATGTTTTTTTCCATTCCGACCACCATCGGACAAAAGGCTTGGTGTTGGCAGTGCAGACGTACACCTCGGTGGCAGCGCCTAGCAGGAGGGGAGTCTGTCAAAGACCGCAGCCGATCATATTCCAGGGCGGCTGCTGACCGTGCCCGAGCCTGGAGTTTTGTCGGTGAAGAACAGGCGATCGGAAGCTGGCCAGGCCGAGTTGACGGGAGCTGGTTGATGGGTGGTAGAACTCATACGATGGTTGAGTTCGGCCTAGAGAAAGCCGGTTGGCAGCAGGCAAGGACTGATGGCCGATAGGAATATGGCTTTAGATTGATCATCGTTCAGAGCTTTGAGTGGATCAAAGTTGGAAGGCATCTCGAATGATGATGCGTCATTGTAAGCAAACCAAAGAGTAATCCCTGGTAATCCATAATAAAACCCCTTGAACCACTGACTAACTTCAGCAGGGGATATCTTGCCGCCGGAAAGGGCCGATGCAGCCGTCACCCATAGAGATGCATCGGCGGTAGATGGGGTCTTTGATCTTCTGAGTTAATCAGCTGGGAAGGACTTGCTTGAGGAGGGAGTTTCTGGGATGGCCTTGGAAGGTGTAAACATTTAAGCCAGAGCTGTACGAACCACCAAGGACCCCCAATGTGGCCGACGGGCTGGCCGGCCGATAGCTTAGTTGCCACCTGATGAAGCAGCTGGTAGGTGGCGCCAAGGAGATAGTGCCCTAACGGCAATTTGTTTTCCTATCGGCCAAGCACTCTGCTAGGCATTGCATATTGGTCGTCGGGCCGAGGGTTGCGCCACCGAAGACGAACCGTTCCAGCCACAAGTTCAGAAAAGCGACGTGCTCCCGATCATCAACCGGTCCAGTTCCTTTGTTGTGAAGAGATATATACCTGGACCAGCCGCCGATGTTTTTTGTTTGGAGCCGGTGGGGCAGGCTTGAACCGGAGTTTGAAAGGGGTTGATGTAGCTTGTCGTGTCCAGGCAGGTGAGCATGGTCACATCTAGCAGAGTGGGGGTCATCGGCCCATGACCGAACAGAAAGGCATTGAGAGCATCAGACCAGAAGTACGAAGCCGATGCGAAGAGCAGAGATTCATCTCCTTTCCATATCGGCCAAGGAGAGGTTGATGCAGTGGCCGATGTGAGATTCTTCCCAGTAGATCCTCTTTGCAGCCGATATTCTGATGTACCAATCTCTCCATCCGGGCAATCTGCTCGGCCAGGACCTGAAGCTGTTGGTCCAGTCACTGACCAACATGGCCGAGTTCTTGAAGGGAGTGCGTTGGGTTTCGGCACTGATGAAATCGGTGGGATCTTCGCTGCCCATGGGGCAATGATAGAAAAAGCAGGGGTAATCGGCAGCCGGAATCAAGATCTGGGCTCTGAGATGCTACAGTAGACAAGAACACGACGAAGAACGGGTGAAGAACATGGCAAATCGGGTTCGTACAGATTGCAGATTGGGGAAAAGTAACCGGGTGAGAAGATTACCTCAGGAATTACAGATGCTGTTGCCATCGCGGAAATAGGAGAGGTTGCAGGAGTCGATGGACGGAGAGAGAGGTTGCAGTAATTCGTCTAGATTCGCTAGAGCTTGGTGAGGATGTGGAAGATGAAGCGGTGGTGCTCTGGTGATGTGAAAGTATAAAAAAAAGGGGCAAGAAGACGAAGCGTTTTATAAAGGTATGACAGCCGAACGGGAATTGAGGCCGTTGGCACTGTTTCAAACATTTATGGCAAGTGGGCTATCTTGGGCCGCCTCGGTATGAGAGAAATCTAGAGGCCCAAAGTTGGAAGAATTTCGGAATCCTACAGAGGAACTCCGAAATTGGGGGGCATGTGTTAACGCCAAAATTTGGTAAGGACCTGTATCATATTCGGTCAAGAGGACGGTTGCAGTCGGATAATGGAAATTGATCCAAGAAGCAGACCGAGTCTGAGAAGGAGCCGTGAAGACGCGCGTGGCAGTTAATTACTATAGTTATTAGGAAAAGGTTTATCTCTTTTAGGAAACCTGACCTCGTGTCCGGTCAGGTCTCGTTAGCGTTTTCTGTTATAGATAGGAAATCATATATCGTGTCCTATAAGGACTCATGTAACTCGGGGTATATATACGTATGCCCGGGGATCTTGTAATCTATCACAACGATCAATACAAATTCGGCGCATCGCCACCCCTTCGACGGGTCCTGCTTCTCGAGCTGGGCTGCATCGGTTAGGTCCGAACTCCTGCGAGAGGGTAAGTCTCGTCACACCGACTACCAATCGGCTAGGACTTCCTCGGTTAGGTCCGATATTCTAGTCGGTTTATGGTAGTCGGCTTACCACGATATATTTACTTTATCTATGGCTGCATCAGTTCAGTTTGATCTCATAGATTGATTAGGTATATCACATCACGTGTGCACAGATTGTATCGACTTACTGGGAGCGATTTATCATCAGTTCGTGCTGCATCGGTTAGGTCCGACCTACTGAACTGCTAGTGATAAGTCGATCCCGCTGAGCCGATGCGTTGTGTGCAGGCGCTTTATCGGAGTGTATAGCCGGTAAGTTATTTTCATCACGATCGCATTATATCTATCGACTCATTGAGGCATTGTTATTATTGTCGGTCTGCGCTGCAACGGTTAGGTCCGATCTACCAGACTGACGATAATAGCTTTACTCTTAATAAGCCGATGGTGTTGCGCGATGGTATTACCGGAGTGCTTAGCCGATAAGTTACCTGTTAAAGCCGACTACATTTATTCATTGTTTTATCCTGTGTTCGCTTTATTAAGCAGTCGGCTAGCTTTTCAATTATTTATCATTTACGTTATTGCATATTTTATTATTTGTTCCTACCTGTATTATTGTTACAATCGGCTAAGGGACAGCCGATGGGTTCACTCTGCCGATCCAAACACAAGTACAAGCAGGTCCCCGGGCACGACCCCAGGTAAGGGCCCGGGCATGAGCCCGGGTAAGGACCAGTATATGGGCCCGGGTAGCGAACGTAGATCTCGGGAGCAAGGCCCCGGGTGCTGGCATACCTTCATAACAGCACCAGTAACACTAGATCATGATCAGCTAGGATCTATTTGATTCACTTATGTATTATACTTGCTTATTTTATCTAGCTTATAGCCGGTTTTTGAATATTCCTTCGATGATCGGCTAGCATGATATTTATTTATTATTATATTATTGTTCTTGCCGTCATCGGACCTAAACCGATGTGTAAGTGCTACAGTGTGCATCGGCCATCGGCTGATGAAACGAGTCTAGATCGGCTTCCAGCCGATTGGCTCATTTGATCTAACATTTTCCCCCTTGTCAATTACAGGGTCAAATTGACTGGCACGCCTACGAACCTCAAACTTTAGGACCTGCACTGGAGTGAAGCAAATCTCCCAGGCCTTCGCGTGTCACCCAGACGCCGAACCAAGACCCGGCGATTTTCGGCGTCAACACGATCTCAGGCTTCTCACGTGCTATCTCGGCATAGAAGTCTTCTAGGGGGAGGACGGCATCTCTCTCAATAGGCCGCCTACGCCAGGAAGGTGATGTCTCAATTCGAGATGATCGACTGCAATTTCACTACAATCCCCATTGATCCAAAATCGCAGTTGCACAAGGATGCCGAGGGACACCAGGTGGACGCGATAGAGTACCGCCGTGTCATCGGCTGCCTCCGATACCTGTTACATACAAGACCCGACTTGTCGTATGCTGTCGGCGTGGCGAGCCGCTTCATGGAACGACCGACGGTGATGCACTTCAAAGCAATGAAGTATATCCTGAGGTATTTGAAGGGCACGATCGACTGCGGTCTCATGTACGCCGCAGGCAGCGGCGGCGCGGAGGTGATCACCGGGTATACTGACAGTGACTTGGCCGGTGATATTGATGATCATCGAAGCACCAGCGGCATGGCTTTCTACATCAACAATAGCCTAGTCGCGTGGTGTTCCCAGAAGCAGAAGACAGTGGCACTGTCATCGTGCGAGGCGGAGTTCATGGCCGCCACCGCCGCGGCACGCCAGGCGCTCTGGTTGCGGGCGCTACTGGGGGAGATGATCGGAGCTGAAGTGAGGGTGGTGAAATTATATGTCGACAATATGTCCGCCATCGCTCTCATGAAGAATCCGGTGTTCCATGGTCGAAGCAAACATATTGGCACGCAATATCACTTTATTCGTGAGCGTGTTGAAGATGGACAGATCACAGTTAAGTTCGTCCGAACTGAGGAACAACGGGCTGATGCGCTAACAAAAGGTTTACCGGCGGTGAAGCTGGCAACGGCGCACCACCTACTAGGAGTTCGTGATCTCGGGCCGCGCCAGGGTTAAGGAGGAGAATGTTATCGTTAACCCGATGGCGTGGCTCCAAGGACTCGGTCACAGCAGGTTGCAACGGCAGGAGAAACTACATGGCGAGATTCCTAGGCGAGGTGATGCGCAAGGACCGCGCCATGGCGAGGCGGAACGCGCGGAGCGCGCGACGTCATGGCGAGCGGGCAACGTGATCCATGCATTTTGGATCTCAGATGCTCTATAAGTAGCTTAGATCATTTCCTTGTAAAGTGTGTCTCAGTTTTGAGTAATAAGAATCACATAGAAAATCGCCCAAAAATCCTCTTCCGCTCTGCTCTGTTTTCCTCCTCTATTCTTTGCTCTCTGTTTCTCGCTTGCCGAAATTTTGCTTGTTCCGCTACAGTGCGCCTGCTAGGTGTTCGACCTGGTGATCGCCAACAAGCAATCCCTTAGGGATTTCATAGGATTTAGAATGCTTCAATACTTTGTTTCAAAAGAAGGCCACAAAATTGTAAATTTCATATTGGGCCACCTTTTTTACCACTGTTGCAACTTGAACCGGGAGTAAGACACTCTTTCCACTTTAGACTAGAAATCTTTACATAATATTTCACATTGGACCGGTCTTCTTCTCCGGCTCTCTCCCCCTCTCTCCAATGTTGGTTCGAGCTCACTGCGCTAGTGAACAGGCCCCCAGCCTACATGCTCAACCTCCGTCAGCGCATGCAGAGAATAGCTAGAGCTTGAGTACGGCGTCAGCCGAGCTTCAGCTCGAGCTCAAGAGCATAGCCAATGGATGGATCGCAGTGGGCTGCTCTGACCCCTTTATTGATCTCATCGCACTACACTTCTGCACCACCAATGGCTCCTCGGCGGAGCTCGTGCCAGCGTCCAAGTTCTTCATCCACATCTATTCTAGCTTAATTGGGGCTAGCTAGGGGCCTCCTCACTTCCTCAGTCAACTCTGCATAGCGCAGGGCATATTGCCCTTCATCTACAGGGCCCGAGCACCTTGAACTATGCCAACTCGATCAAGGTGGATATTTATGAGGTTGGATGCACCAGCATGTTCAATTAAGCCTGCATGTCGAGCACGATGGTAGGAGCAGTGGATGTCAGCTTGTGAAGCTTGATTTCGAGCGTTGGGTCTTTCTGGCATAGCTCGAGTTCCGACTCTACTAATGTTGAGTTGTCGATTGAGGTCAAGCACACGAATGGGTGCAGCCAGAGCAAGAAGAACAGGTCCAAAGTGCAATATGATGCAAAAATTCCTTGTCCGAAGTGAAAACAATGGCCTGTCCATGGTCCAAGGTGCAACGGTGGTAATAAAAGGTAGTCCAATGTGCAATTTACTCTAAAATTGATGAAAATGTAGCAAAGTTGAAATATTTCAAAACTATTTTTAAGCTAAAGTTAGCTATACCATTTTCAAAGTTGAATCGAAATATTTAAGGAGATTGATAGTCAAAGTTTAAATATATTAACTGTATGCAAGTATTTGACCGTTGCCCTGCATAATTAATAATGCATTGATGGAATATTCTAAAAGTATAATTGTACAGAAATATTGTCCACGGTACATTTAATAGCAATATTTTTCAAGTGAAAAATCATGACATCTCTAAACATCAGTTGCCAAAGATATTAGTGGTTACATGTTAGATGGATTCTCAAGCGCGCCATAATTTTCTAGACATTTGTTTTCGTTGATTGTCACAATTGTAGCTAGCCAAATTCTTTTTCACAAGATGGTGTTGCAAAATTCAAATCCTAGCTAACTATGAGTAATTAAATTGTGGCTACCATTTTACTACCCACAGAACTTGCATGAGATGTGGTTTTGAAAGTTAGGAATCAATAATATTTAATTAACATGACCTACAGGAGATGCTAGATAGGGTGGACTGGGAACAAGGAATATTATATATCGCACCATGCAAAGTCGATAAATACATCGATTTATGCTGTTGCGTCGCGCACTAGCTACCTAGCCAATAAAATCATCTAATTAGTCGTTACCAACACCAGATGGTGATCGATCGATTGGCTAGCAGCGCTTTTGCCTTCCAATCCAAAAGCTGGAACTAGAGTTGTGAATTAGGATATATGCTGCGTGTCCTTTTGACTCGTGCTCACGCACCTGATCTGCAACACACGTTAAGTAGATCCGGACATCCATGATAGATCTGTGACGGTTCAACGCTACTCGTTTGAGATGACTCATCTCTAACGGATCAAAAAGTAACCCGTTTAAGATATGGTTAGCAAAGGCGACCCGTCACAGATGTGAGGTCATCTACGATGGATTCGTAGTTGTAATATGTCACAGATGATCTATACCCATGGCTCCTTAAAGATGACATGTCATCTGTGACGGATATAATATGATGGACCGTCACTAATAAGAGCACTCATCTGTGACTAATCTTGACTACCGCCCATGACTGATGACATTATCTGTGACGGGTCACCCGTCACAGATGAGTGAAAATTCAATTTTTTGAATTTTTTAAACAATCTTGGAAGAAGACATGCCCTATATTAAAGTCATAGATCTCGACCAGATCTACAACTTTATAATCGACAACATTTTCATTTGAGATCGTTTACGTGCCAGAATATGCATTATAAGTGATTAGATTTATTTTGAAAAACAAATTTTTGAATTTTTGAAACAATCTCGGATGGAGACATCTCCTACATCAAAGTTGTAGAGCTAAACAAGATCTACAACTTTATAATTGATAGTATTTTCATTGGAGATCGTTTCCATGCCTGAATATGCATTATAAGATGAGATCTATTTTTAAAAACAAAATCTTGAATTCTTCAAACAACCTTGGATTGAGATATTCCCTATATAAAAGTTGTATAACAAAATAAGATCTATAACTTTGTAGTTGATGGCCTTTTCATTTAAAATTATTTAAAGTATCAAATATGTGCTACATGCCTCGGATAGGAATAGTCAAAAGAATAACATCAAAAGAATAGTCAACATGGATTTTGTATGTGAGTTGGTAAGGGTGCACCATGTGGAGAGAGGTCTAGGGTTCAAATCCTATCAATCGCATGCATGCATATTTCGCCCAAAAAAATCATGGATATATGGGTAGTGACACGTGACCATGGTTAGTAAAATTCAAAATATTATACCCATCAGAGATGTAAGTTATCACCCATCACAGATGATGTGATCTGTTGCACCCAATTCAACTCTGACCATGGCCATTAAATGGTTCTTTTATGATAATATAAATAAAAATAGAATCTGATGGGCTGTTCTATAGAAAATTTACTGGGTATTCTGTATGGTGGGAATATGTCAACTAGGATAGCCTGAGGATTATACATTGAACTTTATTGTAGTTCAATAAGGGAAAACACTACTACACAAACATCAATCTAAAAGGGGATTGCGTGACTTGTGTGAGCACTATTTCACATAAAAAATTTTGAGGTTTTTTGGAGTCACAAAAAATCAAATTTCAAGAACCTGCTACAGCTGACTGTTTTACAAACCATCACTGATGTTGGTTATGGAGTGGCAGTGATGACCTTTTGTGTGTGCTAGTGAAATTGTTTTTATACCTTAAGTAGATGCCACCTTATTTTTTTTTTCAAAAATACATGTAAATATGTTTTTAAAAAATTGATGAAATTGATCCAATATATCTACTATCCCAAAAAAAATTGAAATCTAATCAATAAGAGAAAACAAAAGGACAAATTAAAATTTTTAACAGTGCGCTAGTGTTTTTTATTTGAGAAGTAAAGGCACACGAAGGGATAGCCCCTTGATTGAGGAACAAAAAAAATTCCATCTCCATTCAATAAGCTAGGCATTGTACATTGATCAAGTATATATCCTATCCTAGTGTCTTTATGTAGGTTGCATCCAATTGTGTCCCTCTCTGGCATCAGATGCAAGTAAGCAAGCCTATAAAAATTTACTCCAAGATAAAAGTAAGTTATTCTCAATAGATAAAAATACCATAATATAATTAAATTACTATCTAAATAGTAGCCACACAATTAATTATAGAGGCAACAATTGTAACGCTCCTCTCCCGTTAACCTATATAGGCCAACAGAAGAGGAACGTCATTATCTGTAATGCCTGTAACAGTTCCAGGAGACCAGCTGGTACACCCAGGATATCGATGGATCATTGCCAAACTTGCTTTATTTATTTTACATAGTCCTTACATAGGTTGTAGCCCGGACAGAACTCAAGGCATACAACGACACATTACAAAAGTAGGCAACGAAAAACACGGATAGACCTAATACCCACAAGCAAAAGCTTAAGACCTAGACCGAAACCTTAAAATTCATCGTACTCGGCTTGTTTCTGATAATACTCGCTGAGAGTGGGGTCTTCATCTTCATAAACTTCTGAGAAAATATAAGCAAGGGTGAGTACACAGGGTACTTAGCAAGTCACGGAAAATATGTGGTATGCAAGGGATTAGCAAAGAAGGCTCGGGTTATTTTGTAAACGTGATTTTCAAGACTTTGTGTTTTTAAAAAATATCTAAGTATGATCTTTAAGTTGTCGGAAAGAAGCTCATACTTCAATCCATTCCGTAAGTTACTTTGCAACAACTCACCATAATTAAGTTAGTCGGGAAGAGACTCGCGTCTTACCTATTCCACAAGTCTGAGACTTATCACAAATTCCAATTCAGAGCGTACTCTCCACTAGTACCTCCATTTAGGTGGATTCTACTTTTTAAAATTTTCATTCAACTTAAACAACTTAACTACGGTGTCAGTCAACACCCCGGGTCACATAGGCCATCCATCGGTCACACAGACCGATTCTGGTAACGAATTCCAATCCGCAAAACAATTGCATAGATATTTATAAAATAAAATCTACGCTAGAGGAATTACTTCATATCCGCCCATAACCGTGAGCACGGTTGTTCGAACAGTTTATAAATCTTTGCAAAGGGTGTACGCTTTACTCACACGACGCGAGCTTACTCCCACACTGGCCAAGCAGAGAGGTCTGCAACAAGGCCTTTTCGAAACCTTCTCAGGATAGCACATTGCCCTATAAATAGGTTCACTTAACCAAGTACCTAGAACTCATTTCCGGTACTCAGGGACGGGCGATATCACCCTCATGGTACCCAGCCGCTCCCACATTTATTAGCAACCGAACGATCTTGAGAACACTAATTACTTGGCCAGGGACGTTCTATTTCACCCATGTGGTCGCATTGTATTATGCTCAGTGCAATTCCCCAAGGAAACAATCCTTATATGTCACGTGAAGTCGGAGCCACATAGGCGGCGACGACCCATGACCAGATTCTATAAAACAAGTTTAGTTCGCAAACGCTCGACCAAGGGTGTCGAGATTTAAAACCATTTTAAATAAACCCTAGTTTTTTCATCGTCAAGTTTTAATTTCAATAAAAGGGAGTCGTCGATACCCGTACTTAAGTATGAATACCAGGACGACAAGGGGCTACAATGGAAGGGCAACAATTTATTCAAGGGGGGGTACTATATAGCAATTAGGTTAGGCCTGATGGATTCGATTGTGAATCACGGTCGATGGTAATCGTGTCCCTAAATATGCATGTTTCGTAAAACAAAACAAATTTGTAAATCATGGGTTCAATATGGTCAAGGGTGACTTGCCTTGCTCCTGGTCTTGCAGGTCCTCGACGTATTCCTTGATCTACGGCTCCTCGGTACTGGTTTCTATGCGTCACAAAAAGAAAACAAGTAAAAATACCAAGAATTAGGACCTATCATGTACAACTAATAGTGTCAGTGTGTAGATCTCATTTTTAGAAAAATTTTGAGAGTTGAATGGGCTCAAAGGGAGTTACGGTTTAAAAGTTACGATTTTTCAAAGTTTAAATCAATTTTCTTATGAATAAAAGAATTAAAGTTATTTAGGAAAGAAAAGGAATAAAAAAAAGGATTCAGAGGCTGACTGGTGGGGCCCAGGTGCCAATGGGAGAGAGAGAGTGGTTGGGAAAGAACAGTGACTAACATGTGGGGTCGGCTAGTCAGTGAGGAGAGAGGAGATATAGGGGCTGACATGTAGGGTCGGCTAGTCAGTGAAGGGGAGAGAAGTTGGAGGCGCTGACGTGTGGGCCCAGCGTGTCAGTGAGGGAAGAGGAGGACAGCTACGCTGACAAGTGGGGCCGAGTTGTTAGTGGCTAGGAGGGGTTCCGAGATGTCCCGGGGGTGGCCCGTGTTGGCTGACGTGGCACGCCGCGTGGCAGGCCACGTCTGTGTGGACCGGCGGCTGACCTTGGCAGGGATCGACGGCTGACGGCGGCAGGAGCCGATCTCGCCGGCGGCGGCGGATCTCGGCGAGCGAGTGGTGGCGGCGAAATGCGGAGGTGATGGGGAATCACGTGAATGGTTCGGATTGGGCAAACAGGCGACAGAGGAGGGTTGGCGGTGGCGGTCAGTAGCTGTGGCAGAGGCGGAGGACGAATGGTCACCGCCGACGACCATATGGGCAACGGAGGGCTCGGGTTTCGGGTCGTTCGGGTGCGGCGTTGTGTGCGGAAGCAAAGGAAAGGGGCAATTGGGCTTTACTTGTGACAGTGGAGGGGAATCGGATCGGCGGCAATGGCGGACGGCGGAGTGAGGATTTGGGGGTTTTTGATTCCGAGGCTAATCGGCAGCTGCGATGGGCGGAGAGGGGTCGCGGTGTCACGTTGAGCTCGGTGGTGGCAGTGGATTGGTCTGCGGGGTTCTAGAACGGTGGCGGTGCGTGGGTCAGTACGTGGTGGAGAGAGAGACACGGCGGCGAGCTAGCTCGGGTTCTCATCTTGGCGACCGGAGGGGAGGGGAAGCTGCCTTATTTAAAGAGGAGCTCGGGCGCTAATGGATGACGAGCAATGGCGGTGAAAACCGGGGATAAGCTCGAGCTTCGGCCGACGAGACTCGACAATGGCGCGGCTCATTGTGGATGGCGTCACGCGCTGCCTGAGGAGAAAAATGGGGAGGGGAGGTAATGGCGAAGCGACGGGGCATGGAGCTTGCGCGTGCGGATTGACTTTGGGGGCTCGCCGAGGAGAAAAGCTGCGGCAGCTATGGCGTTGTTGATGTCGGGCGTACGGGACAGGATGACAGAGCGGGTTTCTCGCTGGTGGATGGGATGGTAGGGGTTGACAATGGCGCTCCACACGTTTTATGGTGGTGACCGGGCGGTATGGGCGAGCATAGAGGGAGAACAGAGAGAGTTCGAGAGGGATCGAGAGAGGAAAGAGAGGAACGAGTGAGCGGCGGGAGGAAGACGACAACATTGTCGTCGTTTGACATGCGGGGCCGAGCGGTAGAGAGAATCGTGACCATCCACGTGCAACATCGGGCAGCACAGAGGGGGCGAAGGAAATGAGCTGCTGGCTCACGGGGCCCGTGCGGGAATGAATCTCGGCCGTCGATGTGTGCCATCGAGCAGTTGAGAGAGAGCGAGGGAGTTCAGCTACTGAAGAGTAGGGCCCACACGGATTTAATCCCACGCGCAGCTGCGGCTGGGCCGAGCAGGCCGTGCGGGGAAGGAGAGAGAAGGTGGGCGGAAAGGGAGAAGGGGCGGCCCAACTACATAGTGCCATTTAATTTTTTTTTCCAGAGGTTGGTTTGAATTGTTTTTAAAGATTTAAATTTTGGAATTTGATTTTGAAGGGGGTTTTGAATTCAGGAAAAATTAGGGGGTTTTTGGAGGGGTTCTAGGGACTAATTTTTGAGGGAATTGAGATCACACATGGCACAATAAATCCCCAATTCAATTAAGAGCCAATCCTTTGCAATTAAATTTTTATTTTAAAATAGTTTTTAGAACAAAATAAAAAAATACGGGCATTACAACAATATTCTGCCGTAATATTATTAAATCAAAAGTTTGTAGTTGTAAATCATTTAAACTGTTTTGAGATTCTAAGCCAAGTATAGCTTTAATTTTATTGATGAATACCTCATAAGAAAACAAAAGTTAAAACTCAAAGATAACTACGCCATTCGTCGCAAAATATAATAAGTTTTAACCCTTGCACGGCTATTAAGGAGAGAGATAAAAAGACTTGTTTATCTTCTCGGAGTGAGTGAGCTATGGGTCCGAACTAGTTGGGACGATAATGAAGCCATAGGTAACTTAATAGTAAAAATCACTTTTTATAGGTACTAAGTTGTTAACTTATAGTTGGGATAAAATTTGAAGTCTAGAATTTGTTATATTTTAAGACGGAGGGAGTATTGTATTTAATAATTTTAATCTTTAAAGTTATGAAATCAATAAATAGAAAGTAGAATGGAACGAAAGGTAATTTCTAGCTGTACAATTTTCTAGGTTTTAATTTATTTTGGACCTGCTATTAAAAAATAGTATTATTCTGCTACCTCTAGCGTTCTTAAAAATAAAACTAAAGTTTGCAGTAGAGTTTTTGGGTTGAAATTAATTAAAGTATGTAATTAAACAAAAGCTCTTGCAAATGCACTGGGGATACCTGCTAAAATAGTAACTACATATTATATCTACCTTACTGAATTTTGCTAAACGTATATTGTATACCTTAATTGTAAAGATGCATATATTCCAAATTAGGCTGCATAGACGACGGCAGTCATGTGGCCTCGTCTTGATCGATAAATCCACGTGTCAAGTTGACTTCTTTATTCCAACATTACTGCAGTGGAATAGCGACAGCAAAGTGACGGATAATATTCTTTCCGGCGGTCGTTGAACTGACCACCAAAACCCTAGCTTAGCTGGAAGCCGAAGCCGGGAAGTAAGGTATCAACCGATCTATCAAACCATACAAAAAAAAAACACGTACACATCGATCGCTGGTGCGATGCCACGCCACGATTTTCGTCATGGCCACTATACCTGAGAAAACGACGACGTCGAAAGCCGATTCGTTGACTGCTCTCGCATGCATATGATATGATCATATGATCACGTCACGGCCATAGATCATCTGGGAGCATCAACTCCACACGTCGTCGATCCTTTGACGAGTGATCGATCGATCGGGAAAAAAAAGGGGAAAAATGGAAATATTTCCAGCTTTGCTTGAATTGTTCTTGCTGGCCTGGCTACTTTTTCCAAATGTCCAAAGCGTATATATGCTCCGGCCAACTGATGAGCTAGCTAGCTCGCGACCGAGGAGACGAAGGGGTATGGTATGATCAGGCGGCTGCATGTCCACACCGCTGTTCCATCGGCGGCGAGGTTGGTCGACGACGTCCGATCATGATCCGACGGGCCGGCGACGGCTGCGTGAGAACGAGGCGCCGCATTTATTGAAGCGCATATAGAGATAACGTCGTCGTCTTCGTCATGGCGGTGGTCCGCGTGGATGGATGCAAGCTAGCGAGTTGGAGATGGAGAGGGTGATCAGTGGGGCCGGATACATCGCGATCGAGGTCAAGAGATTCGGTTCCGGTGATTCCCACAGCTAGCCGCCGGCCACAGTCAGCGGTCGTCGTCTTCTACCTTGGGCCGACCGACCGATCGATCGTCCAGTCTTGAACTCCTGAGGATTCCTCTGCAGGCATCCATATGCTTACTTACAAGGCAACTTGGATCGTCGAAAAGAAAGAAAGATGGATGCATAGACGTCATTGCTCTCCGGTGAGAACATTAGCTAGAGATCCGGGGGACCAAAATTTCAGGTATTTCAGCAAAAAATATTTGAAATTTTAATAGATTTTGACCAAAATTAAATATTTTTTGAATTCACAAAAAAAATTTAAAAATTTGGGGCAAAACAGTTTTGTGCCGCCGGGGGAAATTTCGGAAATTCCGAACTGAAATTGCATACCATGGTAGCAGGTCAAGATTAAGTACGAACTGGATCGAGACAAATGCTGATCATGAATATGAAAATTTCGTGAACGATTTATACGAACGGTGATTGATTGCATTCAAGGGAACATGTCTCCTTTTGACTGATAATAATTAGCCTAAGTGCCAAACCGGCTGAACTTTTTCCAGGCAGCCGTAACATCTGGTCTCGATCGTTGAGCAACAAAACAAGAACGAAACGTACATCTTCCATGCATACACACAAAAGAGAGAAAAAATAAGCTAGTATGCACGTAATTATTGTTCCTATGACAGCCAGAGAGAACAGAGAAGTTTCACACCTAACATAAACTAGTTTGCAAGCAATGCGTACGGCGCACGTTTAGGATTACGTCATATCAAATCCATGGACTGCATGCAGGAGTCGGTGCCAAATTAAGCGGCAAAATACATATGTCGAGATTAATATGCCATTAGTGTCGTGTCAAGCTGCTGGTCATCATATCTTTTTTTTTCCATGATACACATGCGTAGACACCGCTTTACACACGTACTCGCATATAGACATATGTAAGTGCTCCTATTACATATCACACTTTCAAACTCTTCATGATTTTACATATATATATATATATATATATATATATATATATATATATATATATATATATATATATATATATATATATGTATATATATTACGAAGCCAAAATCAGGGTTGACAATATCGGCCGTTTGATGTTAGTCATCAATTGCGACCAAGCTAAAATATTCATATTTTAAAGATATTTAAATTTAGAATTTAATTTATAGACGGTTATTGGCCGCGTTGCTGGTCAAATTCCAAAAAAAAAGATATTTGCTTTTTTTCCTTCTGTAATTATAAACCGATTTTGAAAACCTTGGCCGGAAGCCCGGAAGATAGAGGAAACCCAATTGAACTAGTTTTTCTTGTTGAAAATTCTTCCATCAGTGGTCCAAGTTACATGTACCTCCTTAGGTCTAGAAAATGACACTTCTTCCCATGCCTCGATCCACTGAATGCCGCCTTTTTTTGTCCTCCAGTAATCATTGAAGTAAAATTGGTCCTCTAGTCTTACATGCGGATCAGGCATTCAGGCATTAGCACCTCAAGTTATGTGCTTAATTTACAAAACCATCAAACAAAGTTATTAAATATCTTTAAAAGGTTCAGATGAATATGTGTGCATGACTTGTGTTAGGACTGATTAAGAGAGAGCTGAAAATTTTTCACCGGATTTTTTGCATTTTGTATTTTGATGTCATTTCTTAAATAGCTTAAACTTCCTAAATAGTCACCACCATATACCAGACCGATATATATATATATATATATATATATATATATATATATATATATATATATATATATATTGTCGAAGGACGGAACCCCGACGGCGGGAAGTCAGGAGACCCCCCTTTTGAGATTTGGCCAGGGGAGTAGTTCTTCAGGCGGACACGGCGTCAGACGGATCAGCGCTCGGGCGGGAACAGAGGGGGCCCGAGCTGGAAGGTACAAGGGCTCGGACCGTCCGATCCGGATCCGGACCGTCCGAACCGTTGCGAACTCACGGGAGAGAGAGAGACAGGAGGCGTAGACAGGTTCGGGCCGCCTGGAAGCGCAATACCCTACTCCTGTGTGTATGTTATGTAGTGGATGAATGTGGCTTGGTGTTTACAAGGTGAGCTCAGCCCGCTGGCCGGCGCTAAGGAAGAGAAACAGTCGTCTGAGAATGAGCTAGAGTCGGAGAGCCCGGGGTCTGGTCAGAGTCCGAGCTCGGGGTTCCTAATGCTAAAGCTTGCTTGCCCCTCGGTTCGGTGGCTTGGATCCTCCTTTATAGATTAGAGGAGTCCACAGTGCCAGAATACAGAGAGAGAGCTTTTCCGGCGAGCTCTCCTGTGCACACGTCTGCCTACGACGCCCATGCCGGAGCTGTTGCTGCTGTGGGCGGCTGGAGCACGTGCATGCCAGCAGCCACCTGTTGCACCACGCCTGGAGGAGCCCCTGTCGGGTGCTGCGGGCGGCTGGTCTGGTCGCCTGGTTGCCACACACGCCCGGAGGCGGCGCCTCCGGGCACGGGCGACACGTGCCCGGGGCCGGAGGTGGCGCCCCCGGGCGGCACTCGCCCGGGGCCGGAGGCGGCGCTTCCGGGCCGCACTCGCCCGGGGCCGGAGGAGGCGCTCCCGGGCGGCCCGCTCCCGGGCAACACTCGCCCGGGGCCGGAGGCGGCGCTTCCGGGCGGCACTCACTCGCCTGGGCCCGGGGCGACCCGCGCCCGGGGCCGGAGGCGGCGCTCCCGCTCCCGGACGACGCGCGCCCGGGGCCGGAGGAGGCGCTCCCGGGCGACAGGCGGCGCGTCCGGGCGCGGGGACGAGCACCCGGGGCCGCGGGCGACGCATCCGGGCACGGACGACCGGCGGGAGACACGGCCCCCCTGCCGGCCGCCGGTCGTGCAGGATATGTCCCCCGGAGGAGCCGATGTGGCCGGAGATCCACGCGTCCCCGCAGGCTGTGGGACCCCCAGTCCCATTTCGCCGACATATATATATATATATATATATATATATATATATATATATATATATATATATATATATATATATATATATATATATATATATATATATATATATATATATATACACACACACACACTCTTCTTATCCACTTTCACTTTGGATGGTATATTCCGTAAAAAAAAATCAATTCTTGGATGGTATACACGAAGGGTGTATATGTTTACACTAAAGCGTCATGTTAATTAATTGTTGACGATGCTTTAGAAGGTTTCCATACGATAAAAATGGGTTAGATCAATGATGGTTTTGTTCTATCGGGATAACACACTCTTCCTAAGTTAATGGGTCTCTTGCTAAATTTGGTTTTGGGACATCTCCTGGAAAACGCGTTATATTACCCTGAAGGATATGTCCACTTACTAGTATAGAAAACTTTTAGCCTAACGGATATTCCGAAGGCAAGCACAAATAGCATCATTGTTGAACACAACAAGCTTCATCCAGTCCAAAATGCTCAACTTTGACCTTTTTTAATTTGGATTTGCTAAATCATATTCAACAGAAAATTGAGACCAAAATCTTGCAAATTCTTGACATTAGGATCTATGTTGCGATTTGTGCTCCAGAGCCCTTCTCCTCCAGCTCTGGTGACCTCCTCCTCTTCTCCGGCACTGGTGACATCCCAACTCCGGCAGAGAGCCTATGCATTAGAGTTTGGGGTTGGGGTAGGAGGGGGGCTTCCTGGGCTTAGAGAGATGGCCGGGGGCGGCGGACACAGACGGGCGACAAGGCGACAGAAGCACTGCCGAAGCCGTAGGGTGGCAGCAGGCGGTGGGGAAAAAGCATAGCAGTGAGGTTAGGAGGCGAAGGGCGGCCGTGGAGGATGGGGCGGGGGAATCTTGGCCAACTAGTTAGGTGGCGTGAGCGTGTTGGCAGATCCGACGGCTTCCACAGAGAAGGAGGGCGGCGCGGGGGCACCATGCAGGGGAGGGCTCGCTGGAGTTCAGGAAGTGAAGGGCGGAGGGACGAGGCGTGCATCGTGAGCTTGGGCGGATATTGAGCGGAGGAGGCAGAGAAGATAAGGAGGAGAGGAGGAGGACTGTAGGGCGTTAGATCTTGATCCAATGGTCCAAAATTCTCAAGATTTGGTGGGTGCTTTTCCATTAAAAGTGTTATATGCAAGCTACAAGTTTAACTGTAATTTTATAGAAGATTTCTTGTATGCAACTAAAATTTCAATGCATTCTTTTCATGCTCCCGAGTTTGCTAACTTCCCTTATATATGTACCCTCGATTTTTTTATTTTGATCCCTTCCACCTATGAAAAAATCCATTGTACCCTTAGGCTTGGAAAAAATGTAGATATTCATGGATCGAGTCTGTATTGTTGGAAGTATAGGAAATTTGTTGTACAAGACTATTATATTCATGAGTTTATTATATGCCGTATTACTCATGAAATTTTATTTACAATAATTGCAAACAAATTTTAGTTTATATCTACTCCCTCCTTCCTTGTTTACTTGTCACTATTGACAATCAGTATTTCTATTTTAAGCATTCATAACTTTTAGAAAATATTGTATGATTAATGAAAGTTGTATGAATGTATTTATAGTACAACACACATTGCTAATATGCATGGCAAACTTTTAAGTGTGTGTGTGTATATGTATATGTGTGTGTCTATATATATATTATATATATATAATATATATATATATATATATATATATATATATATATATATATATATATATATATATATTCAAAAAAGGACAAGCAGTCAAAGTTAAAAAGTGAACAGTATCCAAGTATTTGAAACTGGAAGAGTATATTAAAATTGAAATTTTACATTCCTTGAGAGGTATCAAAATTTCTAGTATAAAATTTGGTACCTCCTAGCATCTGAGGCACCGAGAGGTACCAATTTTCTACTAGAAAATATGATGCCTTCCAGTACCTCCTCAATAATTACCCACACTAAAAAGAGTATACATAGCATATTATTGTGCTATGTACAACAGATTTGGCACCTAGTGTGTATAGTATCTAAAATAAAATGATATACCAGTCTCACTATTGTATATAACATCTAAAAAAATGGTACACATAACTTTCTATGAATATATATTAAACTTTCTCTATATAACACAATATCATACAACAAATATGATCATTATAATCACATACAACAAACTCATATATTTTCAACTCTAGAGTTCAAGGTTCACAAAAACCCTTCACTGAATGAAACCACTCCGGAGCGTTTTTGTTGGTTTTCGTGAAAATTGTTCAAAACCCATTGAGAACCATGAAATTTGGACACAATTTTTCAAAAAAAAATTGAAACTCCGTTTGAATTTTTTAATTCATCCAATTTACCACGCAATTTGTCAGCTTGAACTAGCTCGAAACCACGAAATTTTGCGAAAACAGAGCAGCTTTCGTCATTTGTGTAAACTGTGGTAGAGTTTACAGATTCCTACCTTCCTTCCATGTCTAATGATAAAATGGACTTTTTTCCACAATGATTAAATGGTTAACTATTAATCAATTGACAGAATGGGTATATAAGGAAGTGTGCAAAACTGAGTATCAAGGATATGGAAGGGATCAGCTGATATTTCAGGGCATATAAAGAATTTTCTCTTTTTATATTAGAATAATTATGTTCAATGAAAACATAGTAAGCACCTTTTATGTTTTCAAGCTAAGTAATTTGAAGTCATTGATATTCAAACTTTCAAGAGTTATGACAAGATTTTGTCTGAAACGCCAAGAATTTATGACAAGGGGGAGTGTTACAGTGACTCATATTGTATAATTATTACCGCTTTCAGTGATTTGCAGGTGTGCAAATATCCTTTTTCTGATAGATAGCTTCGTCTTTGTTGAATTTCTAAATGTGTTGTTTGTAGTCTTATTGTAAATAGGTTTCTATACTCTTTTAAAATAAGGCAATGATGGTGCCAGTGACCCAAGAGAGTGGCAAAACTAAAATTTTAAACTAGTTTTTGTGAAGTCATTGGATACCTTTGCGAATAACATTCTTCTTTTTCTTTGTTATTATTATTTCTATACATCCTTAAGACTCTACGACAAGACTAGCTACAATAAGATCAGGTAATAGGCCAGATCGTGTCCTAGATTGTCCTACCACACGTATATAGATTGATCATTAGTTATTCTACTTTAGGAGTAACATAGCATTTGTAACTAATGGGTGCTCAGATAATGTATGTAACGCATACTGTTGAACTTGCCCATTCCTATTGCTTATGCAGTACTCCATCCATTCAAAAATAGGTAACCAATTTAGGAGAGAAGATATTTTTTTTTAACGTTATGGAGCGGGAGATTTGTCGAATATATTAGAAGGAGTAAACGGGTTCCTGTGGGATTACAGGGAAACAATAACAGAAACACAAAACACAAAATACACCGTATGTGCGATTACAGGCGGGGAGCAAGGCAAATAGGAACAAGTCTTAGAAACACCATGGTCAGCGTGCCTAGAGATCTCAATTTGGTTTATATTTTTCTTGATTAAATGGGCGACTTGGGTTTCACTTTGTGTAGCATGATTGAAAATTCGTCTGTTTCGCTCCGGCCATACATTCCACCAAGTTAAGAGCTCCCAGCATTTTCTTCCTTTTGCTTCTCGTTGTTGTAGCGATGGTGGCCTCCCACCAATCAGAGATGCTGCTTGTTGATTGCTGTTGAGATATATTGTTGATACCTAGCCACATGTAGACGAGCTGCCAAACCGCCACAGTGAAGTGGCAATCTTTTGCTAGGTGCTTTGCTTCTTCAAAACGCTAAGTACACAGGTAGCAAATCCCATCATAGGGCCGGTGTCTGCGGAGCAAGTTATCCGCAGTAAGCGTTCTCTGGTGCAGGACAAGCCATCTAAAAAATCTATATTTGGGTTTCGCCTGCGTCTTCCACAACTGCAAGAAACTTGAATGTGTCGTTGTTCTTTGGAATTGGGCTAGATAAGTGCTCTTCGTTGAGTATTCCGCATTTGCAATCCACTTTCAACTAGAGAAGAGAAGAAGATAAATTATAAGGAAAGAAAAATAACTAAGATATCCCTTATTAAATGGGAGATGATTAAAAATAGGAGGATAGTTGGAGGTAAGACTAGAGAAATTTAAATGAGAGATTGTTGATGGGACAAATAATACTCTAAAGTGATCACTTATTTTAGAAAAAAAGTTTAAATCTAAAGTGATCATTTATCTTGGGACGAAGCGAGTAAGAATCAAGAGAAATTAAGAAGATGGTGCTGATGGTTCTCATACAAAGTGGATGATTCTCCGAGCTTTACTGCACTTGCTACGACTCCTCTGGAGTAAAATTGACGACGATTTGATCTACTTAATGTTAATTAAGCTAAAGGGGTATATATAAACCCACCCGCTATGGAGCCGTATATATATATGCGCGGGCGCACGAGGAACACAACGAACGAGACCTAGGCAGCAGCTATAGCTAGCTAGCTCGCTCCCCAGCCGCTGGCCACCGCGCGACGTCCACACCGGAGACATGGACATGCCGCCGCCTGCAGGTGGCAAGCCCGACCGGAAGACGGTGGAGCGCAACCGCCGCAACCAGATGAACGCCCTCTACTCCCGCCTCGACTCCCTCGTCCGCTCCGGCGGCGGCGCTCCTCCACCCACAGTTAATTCTTATACATTAATTAATTAATACATGCAACAACAGAACAAATCAACGATCGATGTATGATGTCATTTAATTCGTGGGTAATCATGCATGCGCAGGGCGGCGGGCTGCCGGCGATGACGAGGCCGGACAGGCTGGGGGAGGCGGCGGAGTACATAAGGCAGACGGAGGAGCGGGTGGGCATGCTCAGGGAGAAGAAGAGTAAGCTGACGGCGGCGGCGACCCAGGGCTCCGGCTCCTCGTCCGGCGGGGCGGCGGCCACCCCGGAGGTGGAGGTGCAGCACCTGGGATCAGGCCTGCACGCCATCCTCGTCACCGGCGCCCCGCCCAGCGACGACGCGTCGTTCCACCGCGCGGTGCGCGCCGTGGAGGAGGCCGGCGGCGAGGTGCAGAACGCGCACTTCTCCGTCGTCGGCGCGAGGGCCGTCTACACCATCCACGCGCTGGTAAGCTTCACCTATATATTCCTCTCTCGAGGGATATCTAGTCGTTTTTGCATGTCATTCAAAAGTCATCAAAAAATTTAAAAAAATTTGATAAGATTTATCAATATATGATATGTCACTCCATAAATATACAAGATTAAATTCGGTTTGTACAAGTAGACACAAAAATAATAAATTTGACTGTAAATATTATATTTGTTATTTTTGTTTCTAGTTGCACGAGTTGAATTTTAACTTGCATGATTGTGATATATCACATATTGATCTATCTTATCAAATTTTTTAATAACTTTCTAAACGCCATGCACAAAATAAGAGGATATCCCTTAAGAGATAAAAAACCACTTTCCTACACATGCATGTATAGAGCTCAATTACATACTAAAACTAATAAAATATAACAACCTTGTTTTATATTTTTACCCTATTATTTTTTTGTGCTATTCCTAGTGGGTCTATCATACCATCAGTTCTCAAGACTTATTTTTAATTCACATCATACTGCCATCTGTTAATAAGGTTATTTTATACTTTTATCTTAATTCTTAATTTCTTTAAAACACTTTTAGGTAATTATGTTTTTGGACGGAGAAAGTAGTTAATTAGCCATAAACATTGCAAATGAATTAATGAATGATCTTTCAGGTCGGAGAGGGATATGGCGGAATTGGGAGGGTGGTGCAGAGATTACAGGAAGCATTACGTGGAGGTGCGCAGTAATTAATTAAGGTTGCCATGCATGGCAAAATCTACTGAAATTCCTGGTCTTAAACTATTTCAATTCAAAACCTATGTAGCCTACCAAATTTCACTCAAACCTTTGAATTCAAAGCAGCCCCTGACCACTAGCAGTGGAGTGCTAGTCTGTCTGCATGCAATGCATGCGTGCATGGTGCATGCATGAATTAAGTATATAGCTTGATCAGTCCTAATAACGCGTGCGTTGACTAGCTATCTGACGGCCAAGTCAACGCGTCATGATCCAACCAGCTGCTCTCCTGGTGCAGCAGAGCAGCTGGTATATGTTCGGAGTACGGTTTGGACTAGTTCGTCACTAGCTACAGTTTACACACTGCCCTGAAGTGAGAAGGCATGAGTTTGATCTTTGACTCTGACGGGGTAAAACGTTCAAGCTATGATTGTGTATCAATTGTCGGTCCATATCGCGTGTATCAGGTGTGTTAATTTGATCATGCGTGTGGATAAATAATTATAATTAATCAGCATGCACGTATTTGTTTTAATTTATTCCTTGGTGCTTAAGTAATTGTGCTTTAACCTTTAATTGAGCACCATGTTGAAGATTCAACTGAGCTAATTATTTTTGGATGTTTCGGTGTGTTGTTCGATCTCCATGCAGTTTATGTATAAAATAAAGGAATGAATATATACAGGAATATATAATGGTAAAATTAAATCAACCAAAATTGGGGAGTGTTTTCAGTTAATTAGATGCCAAACGGGAACAGAGGCCGTTAATTTGGTGTCATGGTACAGGAGAGGGAACTATTTTGCATCATGATCAAATTTTTTTTTTCGGCCAATGCATACATGTCATAATGTTGTGGGGCTAGACAAATATTTCCAATTAGAGATTTGAGAAAATGCATGCTTGCCTACCTCCAAATAAACACAGTATAACATAAAGTGGGAAACAGTCATTCTTTTAGTCCCCCATCCTCTCGATCGAACATATATGCAAATATCCTCTTTTTCCCTTACGTACAAAGACCCACTTTCAATTCAATTTCGGGATAGAACATATATGCAAGTTAGATCTTCTTTTAGAATTAATCATATACATAGTTGAATCGTCTGTTTGCTATACTACGTATTACAACAAATGCAGTGTGTTTCTGTTTAATCTTTTAAGTGCAGGTGGTGTATATAATAAGCATGCAACATAAAAAAACAAGTATTAAATAGTACTACCTCACCTCTATTATCAAAAGAATGACACCCTAAGACCATTCCTAATGCTAAGTTTCATTCTATGGTTTTTAAGGATGCCACGTTATCTGAAAAGATATGGACCGATGAATCAAACAAGGACCCCCAGTGCACAGCACAATTTTATTTCACAGTTTCATAGGATATTAATAGCATTTATTGCTTGGATGATACTGTGATATAGTGCACCATGAGATTACGTAGCCACTTTGTAATTATTTCTAAATCAAGTACTAGAATACTAAAACTGTAAGATGTATGAATGATCTACCATATGTAACCATCTAATAAAATTAAAATATCACGTTGGCAAATAACACAGGATTCAAAATTTCCTTTACATACTGTCCTACAATATGTTTAATCATGGCGTCACCAGTGCCAAAATTCTGGCTACACACTAATTAGGTACAAAATGATGTTAGTTTCTCCAAAGTTACTAATAGCCTGGTAGAGTTCTGCTTATTTCTGAAGATAGCATGCTAGGACGCATATATGTGTAAGATAATTCCACACCATAATGTCAAGCATATATCTGCTATATATCTGAGAATAATCAAGCATATATTTGATAGAGCCTATCCAGTTTATGTCCAGTTATTCTTTTTTTCTATTTTTGCTTCCAATTTCAAGTTGTTGATGACTAATCTACAGGCCTATAGGCTATACTAGAAGTTATTACAATGGTAATTTGTACTCAATTGAGGCTAGTTATCAGAAAAGCTAAAAGAAAAAATCACATGGATTTGTTAAATCTAAATGCAACTTTGTTAAAAACAATCAAATCCAGCTAAGACTGAACTCGACATTTTCTTTTGTGCTTCACTATAATGCTCCAGAAAAAAACCAATGCGCTACTAGCTGTTATTAGTAAACAACCATGATGCACTAATTGGAGCTTCTCCCTCCGCATCTTCCACAGGACCTTCCCATAACAGAGGATACATTGGAGTTGGGCAAGGGCTTTCTACTGAATCATAGATTGACATGAACGAACTGTGAAATCATGCCATGGATTTGCTAATTGGGTTCCATATGAGCAATGACTTGCATCGCTGCTATCTTCAGATCTAAGCCACCATTCTATAATCGGTGCTTGGGACAGCGAATCCAAGTACACTAAGCCTGGCTGTGGTGGAGCTGCATGGAGCGTTGGAGTTGTTGGTGAGGTAGAGGCACCGGCCCCCATCTTCTCACGGCGAGGCATCGCACCGCGGGGTTGTTGCGCTGCCACCGATGCCGAGCCTCTACTGCTGCCGCCAGAGCCTGCCTCTATTGCGACTATGCCTAGGGCAAGGAAAAGGAGGCGTGAGCGTGGGAGATTGGCACCGAGCATGGGAAGAGAGAGGTGCGCGGGAAAGGGGAGCGCGCAGGAGAGGGAGCGAGCGCAGGGAGGAGCGGGTGGCACACTAGATCCCCAAAACGCATTAGAATGAAACGATACCGCCTCAGCGCTAGTTTCAATTGCATTGGTAACTGTGACCAACGAGTTTTGTTCCGACGAAACTCTGTGCCTCTCCCTCTTGGTAGTTAACTTGCCAAGTCATCAGATTTATTAATGTGTTACAGTATTAAATAAGGATAAAAACTAGTTGAAACCTACACTGGAAATGGCCTAAGGTTACAAACCTTAGCATTTAAAATCACTAATAAACACAAAAATAATAGGATTATGTGAAAATTATATATAAGTCGATTTGTCATGAAAAACTCTTTCATATAGTTATATTTATAATATTTTATAAATATATAGTTTGAAAAGACAGTGATAAAACATGCGTAGACAGTGTGTCAATACCTAAATCGTAAAGTGGGAAAGGAGGTAGTAACCGTATGGCACCAACAATACCGATCGATCGATCAGATTCTTAAAAATTATGCGCATAAACTCGTGCACATGTATACACGCCATTCCTGATCGTAGCAGAGTATACAAGCTAAACAGAGTATACAAGATGTATATAAAATTCGTTTAAAAAAAACAAGATGTATATATAACTAAGCAACAAATAATGAAAGTACGAGCCCCAGATCAAGTAAAAAAGAAAATCCGATCGGAGACCATGCACGCATGCGCGCAATACCCGCACTTCCTCTCTTCTTTGTGGCGATCTTGAGCTTAATCAGGCTCTTCTATAACGCATGAATATAGTATATAGAATTTTGGCAGAAATTTGCTAATTTTCTACAAAATTTCACTGTTCCTCTCTTTCTTAATTATAGAAAAAACACACACGCTTCTGAGTGCGTCTTCTAACACATGCTCAACGGGCAAAGATAATCGGTAAATCCCTAGTCTTATTAATTTTTTATCGAAAATGTATTATGTGTATAAAGTTTTTATGGTCACTAAAATTTGAACCTTAAGAAATGCTTCACGACTTCATCACCGCACCAATGCATCTTAAAATTCAGTGATTGCGAATGATGCTTCGGAGTTGACCTACTTATTCGAGCCAAATATACGAGAGCGGCACGGCATCACAATTAAGGTCAACTAATTAAAGGAAGGTAGGAATCCATATCCAGCACCAAAAGTGTACTTGTGACAAGAAAGTGATTTGCTCTAGCTTTCAATAGAATAAATAATTTATTTTAATAATCTAGTAAGTAAATTAAAAAACAGGGCCGTAAGGCTACGAAGTACTGGCTAGTTTTTGTTGCCGCGGCCTACATCACCCGTAAAAAAAGCAGAGCCATTTTCAGAGAGTTTCAGTTAATTAATCAACGTATGATCTTTAGTTCTTCACATGCATGAAACAAAGCAGTTTCTACCGAACTACTCCTAGCCTTCCGTCAAAAAAAACTACTCCTAGCCAGCTAACTGATTCCGCATTTTAAATTGCTAAGTATATAATTAAGAATGCTGAGGCTTCAAAGTTTTGTTTTTCGGTGCTTGAAAGATATCGAGAGCTACATATATGTACCTCTCATCGGGGCGACAATAAAGGAATGCACAAGCTGGTGTAGAATCCTGATGGAGATTCCCAATGAATAAAACATAACTAACTCTTCTCTTCTCCTCTTTTATGCATAAGCAGCTGACTGGAGGTCAAAGTAGTCATTTTCTTCGTAGAACCAGGTGCCATAACAAGGATCTGATGCCTTGCATAGCACTTGGCTCAAAATCTTCACAATGTTTGACAGCGATTCTCTGATCTCTCTGGTCTATCCTGTGGAACCCCGGCCCTATATTTCTCACACAGCCGATGCTTTTAATCAGCGTGTATATACCTCGTAATTACAGTTAATACCACTACCTTTTAAGTACTGTAAAAAAAAAAGAACAGCCTCTACATTACTTCGATCTACACTACATCAGGAAAGTCTCAGTGGCATATTAAGGATGAAAATATATATCAGGAGCGTACAGGAGATTATCTTGTTTCCTACTTCGTATAGTTCCAAAGATAATTCATATTTCTTACGATCCTGCGAGCTTAATATCGCTTGAGATTACATTTTTTTCCACAATTTTGTTAATATATATAACTTATAATTTTCATATATACATATGAGAGCAGTGTTTTTTTAGAGACCTGGGAGTTTCAACTTATCTTTTTCTAGAGTTAGCCGTTCATTTGAATTTCCTACAAGTTTTGGGCTAGAGTTTTGTGCTAAGGTGCTTCGGATATCGAGCTCTTTGCTCCCTCTCTTAGATCCTCAGTCTTTGTGATTTGGATATTTGTGTTTGGATTAAGTGTTTGGAACCTAATGTGTGTACTTTTCACTCGGACCTTAAGCGCTTTTGAGCCACCGAATCGTGTGTGGTACGCCAGAAGAAGTTTGTGAAGGCCGAATCTCGCCCTCAAAAGGAAAAAGATATCCTTAGTAAAGGAGTACATTTATACAACTTCGCAAGTATAGGGTTGGAAAAGACTTAATTCTTTATGAGCTCCTTAACGGATACCTAAAGTCTCTTCAAAGATTCAAACTCTGGGAAATACATCAGCGACTCAATCTTGGTGAAATCCTTCTACTTTTCATTCCCTTCACTTTTCTTGCTTGTGCAGCACATAGCTAGTTAATGTATATGCATGATTATTATGCTTGTGTGGTAGATGTAGCTGTTTTAGGTCATGGCTTACTTGTTTGTGTTCCGTCATATCGGAATATTATACTGTTGATTGAAATATCTGATGGGAACCAGATATCTAACCCAGATCAAAATATATGATCAGGTTTCGCTTTACACTTTCATATTAAGTTTTATGAGCCTATTCAATCCTTATATTTTAGAACGAAACTAGTCCATAAGATCTTTTCCCTTTTCATTTCATTACTCATGAACAATCCAAATGTCCTAGAGCCTCACATTCACAGATTGCGCAGTCGCACTACATGCCACCTTTAAATGCCGGAGCTACCAAAATGGGCTCATAATAACGTGCCTGAAATCAAGAAGTCTCTTCACCGACAAACACTACTATACTACTGTAGCATCAACAACCTGAATTTACATATAGAAAAAACAGCTTGGATGTAAGCTTTTCTTAGATAATGAATATTTCATTAAACAATGAAGTGTCACAAGGTAACTATGTAGTACACGTACTAAAGAGTGTTGATTGCAGATAGTTAGTTATGCCTAGTAAAAAAGCAGAAATCGACTTGTTTCATAACTCGGTAAAGAAAATGCATCTCGGTTTTTTTTACATGCAGATTCTTTCAAAAAAATATTTTTTGAAATTCTTTGAACGTTGGGTGAAGACAACTACCCGGATATTACGATCCAATTTCATTTCCTTTTTTTTTCACCAATTTGCTTGTACAATTCTCCCCAATGGTATTGTGGAACAAAGAGGAGCGATCAGCTGTTAAATTTTACAGACAGTAAAACACTACTGATTTAGTTATTCCATAACCTGTGAGAGAGGTGCGGTAATAGAAACATGTGCTAGCTCCATCTCTCAGGGACCCAACAATCACCAAAGGAAATTGTACCCTTTGGAACAGACACAGTGATATCCAGCAAATTATACTGTCATCTCCAAATTCTCTGCCAGGCAATTGCACAACGGATCACATGGAGTTTCAGTCCCTCAGGGCCAATCACATCTTGCGCAAGTATAGCTGCTGCTGGTATCTTCAACCATTCCTCCATTATCTCCTGGCCTGGTCCTGTTCAGTTGTAACGGTTAGTTAAGTTTCAGAGAGTTTGACTGTTTCAGAAATTTAAGGCAAATAGATAATTGAATGCAGACTAGACATTACCCAGTAATTTCTGCCTTTTTGGTGGTCACTGTAAGCGTAATTCTTGACAGGAGATCACACATGCATAGCTCTTTTTCATCTGCAATGCCAGACGCTGTCAAGATAAGGACTCAGGGAATTTTGTTTACAGGAGGAAGAAAAATGTGAGTGATGAACATGATAACATAATAGGTGTGGTATTGATGAATGACTGCAGCAGCATTGCGCCTATTGCTATATTCTTTTTAACAGGAGCAAGCTCTGTTGTAACTAAAACAGAACAGCATAATGTCTACAGCATACCAAGATAGTATAAACTAACGCTAGCTAGATGCAATCTGGAGGATCAGAAAAACAGAGCAACACAATTCTGTAAAACAATGTGCTTATTAATGTACAGAAGAAAAACTGCAGCACAAATCATTTCCAAGAAAGGTATCAGAGTTAACTACCGGGATTAGAGAAAAACATGATCAGTTGTTCAAATTCCGTTGTAAAATCAAATTTGGTGCCTCCACATACCAACTGGACCAGGGAAGCATACTACACCTCTGCTCCCATTAAATTGAGAAATTCAGTTTTGCCACCACAGCATGAAATCCAGCTCGAGGCGTAGTTAAGTCTACTGAGTAGGTGGCAAGCACCGATCCCAATTAAATCAACAGACTACCAGGGCGGAAACCCATTCTGCATGGAAAGAAGACTCTCCAAATCCATGGAAGCTAAAAATGCCATGGCATCGCTCTAACCTACAAATTTAGACAGAGATTTGAGCTAAAGAACTCACAATCGAAGCTTCGTTATGTGAATTGAAAGCAGGCAGATCACCGTCATGCTGAACAAGCTGGACGAATCAGATCATTAAATGATAGACAGACACTAACAGTGTCAATGGAACTGTAGAGCATCTTTTGCATGTATATATAGGTGCACAAAGGCAATTCAGTTCATCAGCTCATCAGGCACCTCAACCAGTTCAGTCATCTATTTTGTCTTCTCTGCAGATACCGAGAGCCAAGATGAGTGGCAAGGTTCTTCTGATCAGTGTTTTCCTGGTGGGGCTCCTTTCTCTGAGCTCATGCAGGAGCCTGGGAGAGTTGTCTGAACGGAAGACTTACTCTTCTACTCCTCAGTGTATTTTTCTATCCCCATCCCTTCTGTGCAATACACCATTATTATATTGCATCCATCATGGTCAATGTGGAGATATTAAAGAACACTGCATATAGCATCTAGTTAGCTAATGTAAATACAAATTAATTAGAATTATGCAAAGCAACTAAGCAAGTGAGCAACTTCATGCATCCGCCCCCACTGATAGCTATAAGCAGTGCTAAGTCACCGTTAACTAGGATGTTCTATAAGGTGCTGCATCACATTTGTTAGACAATATGCAGTTCATATTACAAATAGCAAGGATAGGCCACACTGTTTTTTATATCTTCCAGAATTCACAGTTATAACAGCTGTGATATTGTATACCTTACCAGATGGTGGCTCCCCATCTCCGGCATATGGATCAGGTGGTGCAACACCAACCCCAACACCAACTTATGGCACAACGCCGACACCATCTTATGGCACTACACCGACACCATCTTACGGCACTACACCAAGCACCCCCAGCACACCTTCACATGATGCCCCTGAAGTTCCGACAAAGCATGATTTCTGTGGATCCTGCGAGTAAGAGCCAGTATATATGAGTTCACATCATAAGTATCAAATATCACAAATAATTAAGTCTAAAGTGGTTTTATTTGGACCTAAAATTACAGTTACTGGAAGAGCCACCCAGATGTTATCATCGCAGCTATTGGGTCCCTTGGCGACATTGGCAAGACATTCGGTGCTGCTTGCAGTTTGATCGTTGGCAAGAAGCTAGACAATCTTCATGATGCACTGTCAAACACTAGAACCGATGGTACTGGTGCGCTGCTTCGTGAGGGAGCAGCTGCATACCTCAACTCCATTGTGAACAAGAAATTTCCTTTTACCACCCAACAGGTCAAGGATTTCATCGTCGTGGCCATGACCTCTGATGGTGCTGCTTCTTCCCAGGCTGAGATCTTCAAGAAGGCAAATGATTACCACTACAAGTATTAGTTCAAGAGGTTTCCTGGCTAAATTGTTTGCTCCTGTGTGTTTTCCTTGATTGATGTTATCTTGTTGTTTGATATATCTATTGTATTCTTTTGGTTTGCCATGTAATATCACCATCTAAAATATTTGATTTTTATAAATCCATCACAGATGGCACTGCAAAGTTTTGTTTCAGTGACCTATAAAAGTAAGCTATAACATATTCACAAGATCACACCAGAACTATGAGATATTTGTGACTGCTGAAACACTTCTGAACAATCTACAGAGTCAAGTATCAATTTAAAAGTGCACGGCTGAAGAGTACCTCTTGTTCAATGATCTTGAAGAGTAAACCTCCATCAGAAAATTCCAATATTCTGACATTTCCAAATATACCCAACAGTATTGCGCAGAAATAGATTACATTAACAAAACCAAAAGCTAAAATAAGATGGCTAAAAATGAATGGAGAATGATATAGAAAATTTATGACAAGAAGATGGATCACTGGAAAGTTACATGGTGAATTGGTGATGCTTTAGTATCAACTATCAAGATGGATAATAGATAATTTGCCGTATCTGTATATACATGGAGGCAAAAAACAAAACAAATAACTTGTACTTATAAATGTTGATAATTTATTGATGAGACGGCAATATGCACTTTTGTGTAAAATAGTACTACAAATAACAGAGTAAACATGAATCTGCAACTGCAAGGATTGTTTTCACAAGATAATGGTATGGTTTACTTGGAATTCAACAGGAACGTGAGATACTTCCTTAACAAGATAGCTGCAAAATCCTACATTTTCAGTATAGACTATACACGAGAATATTTTGTTAGAGAACATAAAAATGTTTTGCATGCCATTGCTTTTCAGCACAAAGCAAGTGTGTCTGGACATGAAAAATTTGCTCTGGAAGGACCAATTGTTCAACATTTTTATCATTTTTTGTGTAGATTGAAGGTATTCCTCTATTACAAGATATGATGACAACAAAATGGGGGCAGCGTACAATTGCCTGTCGCATCAACAACAACAACAATGGAAGAATGGAATGTGAACTATAAAACCACGAGTAGAAGCCTTACAAGGTTTTCCTCCATCTTCCCATCCCTCTTGAATCAATGAATAAAGGCCATGCATTCCGTTCCTCAAAATCAGCAGCATCAGCTGAATCTAGCATCAAGTTGCTCGCTTCCACTCGGTTGTAGTGGCATTGCTACTGGGGTTTTAGTAGCATTGCTATTGAAACACCTTCAGCTCTTATGGTCCATATGGGACTCAAACCATTCGAAGATTTCCCCATTCTTGAGGCTGGTAAACTCATGGTAGGCATATGCAACATTCAACTCCTCAGTGACATGCCTCTCCAGCCGGAATCCCTCTGGCAAGATCTTCGCCTCCTCCGCCGCCTTCTTCCATGGAGTGCTCCTCCCGTCCTTCTTCAGAAACCCCTTCTCATCCACGAACCCCTTCCGGCGAAGCACATCGACCAGTCCATCGGCGACGGCACGGGTCAACCCAGGTATCCTCGCCGCCAAGAACTGGGCGCTCACGGCGAACTCGCCGCATCGGATCTCTCGGACGCTGACGCGGTTCCCCTTGAGCTTGCCCATGTTCGCCGCCACCTCCCGCGCCCTCTCGTCGTCCTTGGGCATGTGCACGAACAGCGCCGGCGGGTACCTGGCCGGGATCTCCTCCATCGCGGCAAACATGCCCTCGGCGATCATGATGGCGACGCTGCTGAACCTGACCCTCGTCGCCAGCGCGGAGAGGAAGTACCCGCCCGACGAGGCGCCTATTCCGACGAGAGGGAGGCCGGCGAGCTGGGGGTGCTTCTCCCTGACCCACCACTCGATGATGGACTCGACGGCGGCGAGCTCGCTCCCGTCTCTGGTGTCGAGTGACCAGCACTCCGCGCGGCTGGACACCGCGAGGACGGCGTAGCCGCGGCGGAGCGCCTCGCGCGTGAAGCGGCGCTCTTCGGGGAGCCCCGTGCAGCGCGGGCAGCCCGAGGAGGCGTCGAAGAAGTCGGTGGCGCGGATCGTGCAGCCCGGGGCCACGAACACCGCGGCGCGCGGAGGGGTCGGCGGAAGCTGCCACAGCACCTCGTTGCTGCTCCTCTGCTCGACCCTCGCGTCGAGACGGACGGCCGCTAGCTGCTCGGGGGCAGGAGGAGGGCGGGGGAGGAGGAGGACGGTGGCGAGGAGGACTAGCGCGCAGCATGAAGCGATCAGCGCCGCCGGCCTGCGGAACTGCGGGATTCCGGCGAGCAAAGCGTCCATTTCGCCGGCGATTACGCGGCGGCGAATGGAGAGAGATCTAGTAAGCTCGGATGGATTAGAGAATAGAGAGGAGGACAGAGTTGACTTTTCTCCAACTGTTGACTTGAGTGGAAGAAAGAGAATTCATCTGGACCGTTTATCTTTATGCTTGTACGGGCAGCCCACGAATTTTTACTGTTAATAATTTAATTTATTTTTTAATTTACAAAACTAAATTTTAATTTTTTTTAAGAAATACACTCTTCCCGCCATGGGTCAGGGCGGCATTTATAAACCGCCGTGGCCGAGAACGGCAAATGGCCGGTGTCCACGGCGGCGTCACTAGGCCGTGACGGTGGCTCACGGCGTCAGCGGGTTGGGGGCCACGTGGCATTGCCGCCCTGGGCCACGGCGACGAATGACTCTAGGGGGCCAAACGCAAAAATCCAGTCGCCCCTGCAGCCATTTGCAAATTACCAAATTTGAAAATTTTCTTGCTAATTTTCCTGCCTTATTTTCTTGCTAATTTTTAACCCCAGAAATTTTGAAAATTTATTTCTCAAAATTAGATTCTTAAATTCTATTTATTGTGCCATTGTATTTATTGGGTCGATGTTAAAAAAAACCAAATATCATAGATTGTTCACGTCGTGCAGAAAACTTATCAAACTGAGGGTATTTCCAGATCACCACTCGCATTCCACTCCTCGTATGTCCGGATCGGCACTCGCAATCCACTCCTCCCCGTCTTTCACCTATACGCTTCACAAAATTTAGTTTTAATCGTGGTTTAGGGTATGTTTTTTGAAGTTTTCTTTATAATCCGACGATGGTGGTAAAATCGTACTGATCTTTTTTTAAGTTTATTTTCGGTAATACTTAATTAATGACATGGTAATAGGCCGGTCTGTTTTACGTGAGGGGCTTAGGACCCCCAGGCGAATAGAATGTTAGGGCCTATGAATTTTTTCCCAAATTTTTGTGCAATATACGTACTGAATGATTTTTAATTCGACATTAGAAGACGATATATTGTATTATTCGTGATCCACTCGGTCGATACTTAACGCAGTGCACGTACAATAGCATAGTAATATTAGCTAGATACGAGCCGTTCGCATTATAGCATGATGAATGCGACACCCATAGTACAAAATACAACAGCGGATACAACTTGTGAGCAGTATAATGTATCCGCTCGTTCTAGTCACCGGTTCCTAGAAAAGCGGGCGATTCGTTCATGGTACGATCTAGACAGGCTGTAGTCGGCTGGTGATTCTGGTTGCATGTTCCAGTGCCGTGATAGATCTGACGGCATGAAATTGTCAATCCATTGTCTGAATTGATACCTCCTTGGAGGATCCTGTGGGATGAGTTTGATTAGTAAATTCATCACGTTTGGTGAAGGTAAACTATCTACAGGAAGTAAGGTGCGGCTTGAACTTACATCGATATCGTCATCAAGAATGTTCGGACAAACAAAGCTTCTGTGTCGCAGAGTTCTCTCGACCTGACGACCTGGCAACGATCACCACAAGCGCACGTTGGACGGTCCTCCCATCGCGGTAGTCCAAGAGGTCGATTTCTCTAGTCTGACCCTTCTAGCTCTAGACGTTGTTCGTGCTCCGCCCTCCTGGCCATGTATTGCGTCATGCTTTTGTCTAACGGGAGGTAGTCATATTTAGGGCTGAAAACGGTCGGAAAAATTTCCGAACCGACCGACGCCGTTTTCCGGATTTTACCGACCGTTTTCCGTTTTTTTCGGTACTGGTCGGAAATGATCCGGAAAACGGTATCGGGGTTTCGGAAACGGTATCGGAAATGATTTCAGTAGTTTACCGACCGTTTCCGAAGTTTACCGTATTTATTCGGAAATTTACCGATTTTATGGATTCGGTACTGATTCGGAAATGAATTGTTGACTCACTGGATAAGGCCAAGGCCCAGGCTGGAGGCGGCGGTGGAGCCCGGAGACAGCGTCGGGTGGCCGAGGCCGGAGGCGGCGGTGGAGCCCGGAGACGGCGTCGGCGGCCGAGGCCGGAGGCGGTGGAGGCTGAGGCCGAGGGCGGCGGTGGCTGTGGAGGCCGAGGCCGGAGGCGGCGGTGGAGCCCGGAGACGGCGTCGACGGCCGAGGCCGGAGACGGTGGTGGAGGCCGAGGGCGGCGTCGCCGGTGGAGGCCGAGGCCGAGGGCGGCGTCGGCTGTGGAGGCCGAGGCCGGAGGAGGCGGCGTCGGCCGAGGCCGGAGGCGGCGGTGGAGCCCGGAGACGGCGTCGGCGGCCGAGGCCGGAGACGGTGGTCGAGGCCGAGGGCGGCGTCGCCGGTGGAGGCCGAGGCCGAGGCCGGCGGCGGCGGCGAGGATGGACACTGGCGGCGGCGGCGGCGATGGAGGCCGAGGCTGGCGGCGGTGTCGGTGGCGCGGTGGAGGCCCGAGACTGCGTAGCTGCAAATGGAGTTTTCTATTTGATATCTTTTTTATAAATGCCACCGAAGACTGCGAAAAAAATTAGATAAAATACTCCATATACAAAATACGGATGGAGTCCTAAAAGCACCGACGTTTGGAGACCCGACAACGACCTAAGGCGATGTGAGTCTCCAAAACTTATCGGGTGGATAGGACGGGCTGGACGGGTTGTGAGTTACTAGATTATATGTGAGGTAAAATTATTTTCGATCCGAATTCATGGATGTCCGACCGATATCGATGAATTTTCGACCGAGCAACTCCGTTTCCGATGTTTCCGAATTTTCCGAAGCCGTTTCCATTTCCGACATTACCGATTCCGATTTCGATTCCGAATATAAAATATGGAAATGGAAATGATTTTAGGGTTTTTCCGACCATTTCCGACCGTTTTCAGCCCTAATCATATTCCGGGTTGTCATTGTCAATCTACTCGATGAAGCCGCAATATCTTCCCTCGGTCTGTTAAGGTAAATATCCTGGTGTAAGAGTCATGGGCGTAAAAACAAATATGACAAAGACTTGACTGAAACACGTACCTGAGGACTCCGGTGCACGCACTCGAAGTATCTATAGCCGTAAGTCTCCTCCTGATGAGATACGCGTAGCCGGCAACGGTCACCACAAAGGCATATCGAGCGTTCAGCCCAAGGTGGCAGTACCAAAGCGAAACCTAAATATCGCCAGTTGCAATCCTCCACGAAAAGAGGTGTAGGAGGCATTGTTCGATGCTGCTACAAGAAGAAAAGGAAATTAGTGAGGCAGGTAGTGGCTGTAGTTCATAACCGGTGCGAGGTTTGCCCGAGGGGCTGGGTGAAGGCTCTCTGCTACTATGATGGTGCTTTTATATAGGTTGTCGTGCGTCTATTTCCCTATGAGACGTACAGGTCAAAATATAAGGGACATGCATATGCAAAAAGCGGTTGAAGTGACCGACCATGTATTCAGAATGCCCATGATGACGCATGACTAAAGCGATACGTCGAAAGCTCGCTTGTCGCAATGTGGCGCACGCGGGGCTTATATTATGCAAGTAAAGGTGGTCCGTACTCGCGCATAGTATGCGCCGAAAGTGGTTTGTCCTTTTAAAATGGTACAAACAGGACGGAGTACCGTTGTAAATATTTGTAAAAGGTCAGATCTGAAGGGTGGGATCGAGCCTAGAGGGGGTGAATATAGACATGAAAAATTTTGAACTAAAACGGAAGCAATCTGCAAACAACAGATATTCCGTAATAGTATGACAGAATATCCATTTGATCGGAATTTCCGGTAAACTTTAACGAAAGTTCCGTTTAAGGTTGTTAGCAGAGAGGCACAACGGAATTTACGCTCAAGATCAACGGAAGTTCCGTTAAAGTTAGAAAACAGAACCAAAATTCAACCTCAGAACTGAACGGAAATTCCGGTCCGAACCACCAGAATTTCCGTTCATGACAGAAAAACTTGTACTAAAAAGGATTTTTAAAAGATTAAGCTCTTTACGATTTTACGCACTAGTATTTGAACTCTAGGATTCAAAGCGACAACCCTCTTAATATTTTCCTATTGTCGAAGATAAAATGACATTTACATTTTACCGATACAACAAGTTATACGAGACCTATAAATAAATAAATACAACAATAGCCCCTAGTCCGTACGCCTCCTCGTCCTCCTAGGCTACGCTCGCACGTACCCGCGCAAGTACATCAGGCGGTCCGCCGCTACCCCACGGGTGGCTCGGACCGCCTGAGCAGTAGGGGAAGCACCGGCGTCGTGCGGCTGTGTGTCTGGTGCACCTCCGAGCTGTGACGACCCGATCACGTCCTGCTCCGGAACGAGGTCGTCCTCGGTAGAGATCCAAGTAGAGGTGCTCCAGGCAGATCCCCGCCCAGTGTCCCCCAGGTGGTGGTTAGATCCACCGCGTGGGGCTGGTAAAGAAAAGTTCGCGTCAGTCGAATAAAAAGTGCAGTTAGTTATGGAGAATATGTTTGAACCTAATGTACCTGACAAACCTCGTCCGATCGTGGAGGCTACCGTCCTCGATCCTCCGGCGGTACCGGAAGGACTTGTTCCCCACGACGTACTGGCCCCTGCAAAACCCGCCACTCCTGCCGATGTCCCTTCACCATGGGGACCTCGCATATGTATCTGCATCGGCGGGGCTGCATCGGAACGGCGATAAGTCAGAGCACGGACGACCGAGCGCATCGTGTTGCGTATCCGGCTGAACGTGATCGTCTGCTCCTGCTCCGTGAGAGGGATGCCAGCCTCGAGGCGCTGGCACAGTAGGCCGAGCTCCGTGTCGACCTGCCTAGCATCGTCCGCCTGTTCAGCAGGACATGCGTGGTTAGTTGCGCGTGGTAACTACCGTTGAAAATAGTATGAAAACCATTGACTCACCGCGCGGAAGTAGTCCTAGTCGCGGTGTGTCAGGTATGCGTCTCTCACCCCCGCGACGTGCGCCTGTGGAGCCCCGGGAGTGAACGTCACCCGTAGTCTGGTACGGGGCTAGTACCAGGAAAGGTACTGCTCGTACATGTCGGCTATATGGGGGTGGATCTCCGTGATGACGTCCTCCGTGGCTATGACCCAGTCGTTGATGTACTCGATGACGGTGAGTCTCCACAGCCTACCGGTGGCCTGGCCACGCTGATTTAACCTGCAGAGCACAACCGGCGACACAATGCATAATAATACGAAATATTCATTTCGACACATACCTATGAACGTGTTGCGGTACGGCCTAGAGTTGTGGATGGCCGAAGGTCTGGCACATACCGAACTGCCGCATCACACGCTGCGGGCAGTGCGGCTCGACAGAAATGTCGAACAACATCGGCGTCAACGTCAGCCAGTACGCCTGGTCCCTGGTGCAGAGGGACGACAGCCCAAGCAGCGCACGCGCCATCACCGCCTCGGCGCTGTACGGCTCCCAGACAACGTCGTCGTCCGTGATCCTATCGAACTCCATGACGAAGTTTGGGTACGACTTCTGCACCTGCACGTGAGCGTACCGACGCTACAAACAGGTAAAGAGTTCTCATTAGTCCAAGTAACATAAAAAACCGAGACGGTTCTAACACCGAACATACCTCACGACGACACCACACCGTCCCCATCGTCGGATAGTCCTCTGGTGGGACATCCACGTACAAGATCGGCTCGTACAGACTGTGGTCCACCACGGGGCGGCCGATCGTGAACCGCTCTGCCGCCCAGAGCTGTAGGAGGAGTGGACAACCCGTGAAGACCACTTCTGGGTCGATCTTCCTGCAGCCGTCGCACAGACCCCTATACGTGGCGGCAAGGACTGCCGATCCCCAACTGTATTGGGGAACAACACTGTCCTCGGCGTCGGCTATCTCTCTCGCGTAAGGGATCAAGCCCTTGTCGACTGCGTGGCTGTGCGAGTTGGTGAACATCACCTACCCGAACAGCCACAACAGGTACGCCTCCAGGCTCCTCTGCAGTGAGTACACGTCGGCCTCCGGGTCTAGCTGATCAGACTGCAGTAACATATAAGGAAGTTGACACTGTAATTCTAGTACGAACTGAAGGACAAACATAAAACAACAAGAAAGCATTCTTACCGTGTAGCTCAGTACCCAAGCCTGAGGGGGGCCTGCATGCGTGTACGGGGAGATCTCGCCGACGAGGGGAAGCCCCGGAGCACGGTGAACCGGGGCGAACCGCTGCAGGATGTTGTCTCGCCACGCCTGGAGCCCGTCAACTGGACTCATCAGATCGCCGGCTAGAGGCAGCCCAAGGAGGAGGCTGACGTCCTGCAGCGTGGGGGCCATCTCACCGCATGGGAGGTGGAAGGTGTGCGTCTCTAGTCTCCACCGGTCCACAAGAGCTGTGATCAACGACCAGTCGATACCCCACTTCTTCGCCGGGTCATTCGGGTCCACTGTGGCTGCTACCAGCCTACATAGCCGCAGAAGGCCTGCCTCTCGCAACCTAACAATCAAAACAAAGCAAGTTAGTAAGTTCACATATACAACTTCATAGTACAACGTTCGTACATACCTAGTCGTGAACCGAGAGTCCATGGGAAGGAGTTGCCTAGAAGGTCGAGGACGTAAGGTACCGAGCTGGAGGTTCTGCACCGCCGAGAGAAACGACCGATGGGTCTGATCGGTAGCTTGATCCAGTAGCTCAGGCGTCTAGTAGTCCATACCTGCAAGGAAAAAGAAGTGGAACGGATTAGCTCAATTAAACATAGTGCATTACAGTCAGAAAATTAACAGACAGCAAGGTACTTTTAAAAGGCCAGCACTGGCAAAGTGAAAACAAAGAGCACATTTCAACAGAGAACAATAGATATGACACGCCGATCTGGCCCACACTAAAACGAAAATCAGATAGCAATACATGCAGATTGGTACACTTTACAGGGAGATTACATCAGCAACCAGCGGCTATACTACACAACATAACTCGAAAGTGCACGAGGACGCCTGCGATGACGCTGCCTATCAATGGTGCCTTCCCCAGTTAGCCGCCTTCCATTGGCGCCTGATCATTCCACAGGAACTTCCGCTGCAGTTGAGGCCTCAGCGTCTTTCGTGCATTTCTTGTAGGTATGTCTCTCCTCTCCACACCTACTGCAACGTTTAGTGCTAACGCCGGTCTCGGATTCGTCAATATCATTGCGAATCTTCTGTGTCCGACGGCGGCCTGCCTTGTTCCTTGCCTTCGTCGGGTCAGGGATGTAATAAACTGGGCTTGTGTCTTCAGTGAAAGTGCCGACGATGCCGAAACCAAAAATCTCGGTACTCCATGTATGCATGATTGCTTCCTTTTTAAAGTACGGGGACACATATTGGCGTTCATCAATGCCGCACTCCCCGCAAGCGGCAATGACATGAGAACAGGGCTTATGGTACAAACTTGGTTTCTGGCAGGAGCACTTACATGTCCCATCTTTCTTTAGGACACACTCTTGCATAGGTTTCCTTGCGGATATGCCACGCCTGGACCTATCGGCACACAATATCTCAAATATACGCTCTCGTGTGCCCTGCACTCGGACTCGGTGCTCTCTTGCCTTTTTTGCATTTCTCCTCAAGGTACTCTATCATTTTGGTGCCGAACCAAAGGTTTCCATCAGCCATAGATGGGCCATTCTGTCCGCACCTGTCGTGGAAGTACGTCTGTGATCCATATAGGATAAACTCCACGATGGCAACAAGGGGGAGTTGCCACACACCACGCATGACCCAGTTGTAGACCTCTGCAAGGTTTGTGGTCATTATGCCGTACCTTGCTCCACCTTCATCGTACAACAATGCTCATTTCTCCTTCGGCTCATGCTCGATCCACTGCGAAAATCTGCTAACCGAGGAACCGGGCCTCCTTCTGAATGTACCGTCATCGGTGGGAAGTGCACCTAGAGCTTCAGGGCCGTCAACACCTCTAGCTGCGGGTCTTGCAGAACTCTCGCCTCTATGTTTGGTTATCAGCTCATCAAGTCTCCTCCACAGCTCATTGAACTTCTTCTGTTGATTCTGGGCGCACAAACGTTTGAACATGGCCATCAGCTCTTTGTTTCTAAACTGCTTATAAAAGTTTGCGCCCATATGACACATGCACCATCTACTCTTTACATCTTCCCACACCGGAGGGTATCCCTTGTCTGCGCAGCCGTTTCGCAGCTCCTCAATTGCACGCAGCATCCCTGCATGACGGTCATGTATGAGACATACCTCTGGCCTCATCCCCACCACCTTTTCCTTAACCAGCTTCAGAAACCAGTACCAACTCTCTGTGTTCTCGCTCTCGACGAAGGCAAAGGCCACGGGCAACACTTGGTTGTTCCTGTCTACTCTGATTGTCGTCAACATTTGCCCTCTGTATTTTCCAGTTAGGAACGTGCTGTCGATGTAGAGAATGGGCCTGCAATGAAGAAATACAAACATGCACGCCTACAGAGAGAGGAAGGCCCACTGAAGGACGCTCTGCCCAGGATTTGCTAACGATGGAAAAGTTTTGATTTCGGAGTAGCTGCCAGGATTCCTCGCACAGATGGTTTCCAATAGGCGAGGCAAATTATTGTACGAAGCTTCAAAACTGCTGAATCTCCTTTCAATTATCTTTTGTTTGGCCCTCTATGCTTTGGCATATGTAATGGTGTACTTGTACTTCTCCTCGATGCACCTGATAATTGACTTGGGCTCGAACCGGAGGTTCTCCACAACAACATAATACAGCTCTGAAGCGATGAATGCAGATGATATATTCCTGTGGTACTTCTGAACACTCGGAAGATGGCAGTTGTGCTCCGTCATGATTGACACGGACCAATAGTCGTCATATTTCTTCCTGGATGCGTACATCTTCCATGGACATCCATCGCTTGAACTTGCACATTTTACTTCGTACATTGATCTGGTGGACTTTGATACCCAGAACTCCCTCCCAAGTGACACGGCCCACATCTTCACAGCCTCTGTCAACTGTACTTTTTCGGCGTACCTAGCGCCTTGCACCACTTCATTCTGCCGATACTCCCATGGCACGGTGTGCCCCTCTGAGACAACGAGTCTGAAGAAGTCCTCGTTGTCCCATTCTGCCGGGTATACATCGTCCTCCGAAGAATCATCATCCTCCATATGCTCAGGTTTTGAGTCTTCAATTTTCATCTCTTGTACTAGACTTGGGTGTTTCTCCCTTTCATCTGCAAACCCCCCCGGTCCCATGTCTTCTTGGCCTCCTTCCTCTCCGACACTCTCATCTTCTGCCTCATTTTGCTCCCCTGTTTCATCGGGCCCTTCCGCTGTACTTAGACCAGCCTGATCAATGCTGTCTCTGTCATGCACTACCACTAGGATGCTAGGTGCCCATCCTCGCTGCAGTGCACTCTCCACAAAAAATACCCAGCTGGCCGTCGAATCTATTGGCATCAATTCCCACCAAAAACCTTCCACAACCCAGCTAACCAGTGCGTACACCGTAATTGCATTTACTTGAGGATCTACTCCGAATTCCCTCATTAACCAATTATAAACTCTAGGAAAACTTCTCTCAGCTAGAGCTATAATTTCCTTTTGTGCTACGTTGAACTCCGATAAATCTACCCCATATTGTACTTCTTTGACATTTCCTTCATCGTGATATATCGCGAATACAACTCTATTTGCCATTTCTGTTGACAAAAAAGATTTTCACTACAGTTATTAATCTGTACTAATCAATATTCGTTCCATAAAAAGGCTATAGGTATGAGTAAAACCATTACCGTTTCTACATTTTACAAACTAACCCAGCGGCGCTAATAAAGTTATACGCTAGGTTTATCTAACGTGTCGAAATGACCTATACCAACGATGGCTATGGCGGAGCATATTTATTTCTAAAATATCTACAATTTACTACCTGTCCGCTATGTTCTTCTAGTACTGTCAAATAAATTTAACACTAACGATGGTTATGCCAAACCGCTAATATTTTCATACTATGTCGGGTATTACACTATGCGTCTAGTACTAATTAATACTTGTCTAAAAAATTGACTACATGACGGAGGGAGAGCAAAAAATACCTGGGTTCGGCTCAAAAATCCTTGAGGACTTTGCCGCTGTATTGCTCCTCCTTTGCCTCAGCTCTATTGGACGAACGCTGGAGGCGGAAGGGGGAAATGATGTACCGGCGAGTGCGCGAAGAGGTTTTATAGGGGAGGGCTAAAAACCGCCCTCCCTCAGGGTGGTAAATGAAAATTTGCATTCTGCCCCCTGCAGTTCTGCCAGCCTCACGGGGGGGCCCGTGAGGCATTCGCCGCCCTGGGCCACGGCAGCAAGCCCACGTGGCCCCCCCCGGCTAACGGCGGCCCACGCCGTCACGGCCCACTAACGGCCAGACCATTTGCTGCCCTGGGCCACGGTGGTTTTTAAATACCGCCCTGGCCCACGACAGCAAGAGGGTATTTCTGCAAAAAAAATTAAAAAATAGTTTTGTAAGTTAAAAAAATAAATTACTAACAGTAAAAAACGGCAGCCCACAATCCGATCCATCTACAACGAAAGCCCAGAATTGAAGCCCACAAACGGGACCTAGATGGGCCGAGAAATAAGTAGAACAATTCGGTCCATCAATATCACTGCCCAAGCCCATTCGTGGCCAGAAGAAACGTAAAGGCTGAAACTGGTCCAATTGGAGAGAGCCTAATAAGGCCCATCCACATGGACGGACCAGAACAACAAGGCCTGACGTGCGCTTGGGCCAGAATTAACTGGTCCATGAAACAAGGGAAGATTTCAGCCTGTCAATACATTTGGCCCATATATAAAATGGAAAGATATTGTGGCCTATCTAGTTTTCAGGCCTTTGGTCCTAAAATCTATTCGTCCTTAGTTTTGAAACGCCCAAATTCAGCCCGTCAACATGATGAACCAGAAGTTACACTAAATCCAAATGAGGCCCACCTATTTAGACTGGCCGGAAGCTGGGGAAATTCGAATGAGGCCTGCATCATCCTATTTATAACTTTCGGCCCATGAATTTGTATATGCTGGAATATTTTCGACTCGTCAAGACAGTTTGGGCGGAAATCTATTCGTTCATGGTTTCGATAGGCCGAAACTGGGCCATCAACTTAAATGGGCCGTGAATTCGAGTCTCTGCTAGTAGGCACCAAGGGTTTCCTCGCCGGCGCCGTGTGCGTGCGTGCGCGAATTTTTACTGTTACTAATTTAATTTTTTTTTTAATTTACAAAACTAATTTTCGGTTTGAACCATTTACAAAACTAGTCTCTTGCCGCCCTGAGCCACGGCGGGATTTAAAAACCGCCGTGGCCCAGGGCGGCGAATGGCATCCCCGTCACCGGGGCTAACAGCGCCGGCCGCCGTTAGCCTCGGGAGGCCACGTGGATTCGCCGCCCTGGGGGACGGCGGCGAATTGCATTCGCCGCCGTCCCCCAGGGCGGCGAATGCAATTTTGCATTCGGCCCCCTGGGGGCATTCGCCGCCCTCCCCCAGGGCGGCGAATGCATAGGACCGTCCGCACACCGATCAGACGGTCCGAATCCACGGCAAATTGTTGTAACGCGCGCTAACTACCTTAAAACAGTCATAACTTTCACATACGGTCTCGGAATCGGGCAAATAAGTACTCTACGGACATCTACAGAAAATTTTACATCCGCTTCCCCCCCACTTCGTCGGGTTTGTCCAAAAATTTTTTACGAAATTCGGCCGGGAAGATTGAGTTTTTGAGGTCCGAAGTTTCAACACGGTTTTTAAAGCACACTCGTAATTTTCTACAGGCCACATCTTACATCGGTTTGAGCTGCACCTTCACGAGATTTTGCTATTCTCGTTTTGCTAGTTGAGAAAAAAATATCAAAAAAAAAAGAAAAAAAAAATTTTGCAGGCGGCCCCCTGGATTCGGACGGTCCGATCCTTGTGCGGACCGTCCGTTTACTATGCTAAAAACCGCCGTCCCCCAGGGCGGCGAATGCAATTTTGCATTCGGCCCCCTGGGGGCATTCGCCGCCCTCCCCCAGGGCGGCGAATCCACGTGGCCTCCCCGCGGCTAACGGCCGCCGGAGCCGTTAGCCCCGGGTGACGGGATGCCATTCGCCGCCCTGGGCCACGGCGGTTTTTAAATCCCGCCGTGGCCCAGGGCGGCAAGAGACTAGTTTTGTAAATGATTCAAACCGAAAATTAGTTTTGTAAATTAAAAAAAAAATTAAATTAGTAACAGTAAAAATTCGTGCGTGCGCTCTCTCGTCGCCCTCCCCGCGGTCGGGTCCCGTGACATCGATGCCTGCGAGTTTCTCCTTGTTTACCAAATCCAGGCCACAAAACTCTCAGTAAAATGTCAGCCCACAGTGAATTCCCCGACCTACTTACCATAAGAAAATTCAGCCCATAAAAAATCACCAAATTCAGCCCATATAACACCCCATAAAGGAAATTTGGGCCACTTAATTCCTGTCAAGGAATTCGGCCCACCTTTAAACTTGGCCCACCTTATTGTGATAAACAAATTCCAACCAAAACCATATCCAGGCCACGTAACTCTCACTAAAATGTCAGCCCACAGCGAATTCCCCCAACAATTAAAATGAGAAAATTCAGCCGATAACTAAATATAGTCTAGTTATTTCCGATCAACGTATTCGGTCCACAAGTGAATTCAGGCCACCATTTTCCCTTGACAGATACAGCCTGTTGTAGAACGGCTATGTTAACGGATCGCCCAGATCCGCTCCCTTTCCACCCGCAGCAGATGAGACGTCGAGAAAATGTAAAAGACCGTATCCCTTCCCGCACAATCACACTATAGAAAAAAACAATGAACACAGCAGACACAGATATAAAGGTATTACTCTCTCTTTACTAATTAATGATCAATGTGTATAATGAAGACATTCTTGCCCCTCTATTTATAGTAGAGGAGGCTAGAGATAAGAATCATAAATTTATCTCTAACTAATTTGGATTGGTCCACAAGAAAGAATTTTATCTTCTAAAGAGATAAGAATTCGTAACACTCCCCTTTGGATCTATCCGCGATCAACTCATGTCTCGTTAAAACTCCTACCAAAATCCAGTGAGAAAAAAGGCTAGGAGAAAGAGTACATAGTTGCCGCCATGCGTCACACACTATTGTCTCGTTAAAAATCTTTGTGAGGATCACAAGCTCCATTTAACTAAGGAAAAAGAGTATAACGTTGTGGACTCGCCGATCCACTGACTAGACTGTGTTCAGGGGTTCCACTCCCCCTGAACCCTGCAAGTCTCTAAGTCTTCGCATTCCAATTTCACGAACAAACTTTCGGAAAGTACAAGCTAGGAGAGACTTAGTGAACAAGTCTGCCAAGTTGTCACACGACTTGGACTGCAAGATCTTCACTTCCCCTTACTTCTGAAGCTCATGAGGATAGAAGAATTTTGGAGCAATATTCTTTGTTATATTGTTCCTGATATAGCCTAGCTGCATTTGTGCGACACATGCTGCATTATCCTCATAGATAATTGTAGGGATATTGGGGATACTCAAACCACATGATCGCTCAATATGGTGAGTCATCGTCCTAAGCCATGCATACTCTCATGCGGCTTCATATAGTGCAATAATCTCTGAGTGGTTTGTAGTCGTCGCTACTAAAGTCTGTTTATTAGATCGCTACAAAATGGTTGTACCACCACAAAGAAACATAAAATCAGTTTGAGAACTAGCATTATGGGGATCAGACAGATATCGTGCATCCATATAGCCCACCGTGGTTAAGTCTCGTTACCTTGGAAAGAAGAGGCTAAGATTTTGCGTACCCTGGAGGTATCTGAGTTCTGTCTTAACGTCAACTTAATGTCTCTTAGTAGGAGACGCACTGTACTTGCTAGCAAATTTACCGCGAACGCAATATCAGACCTGGTGCAGTTCGCAAGATACATCGGTGCTCCTATGATGCTTAAGTATGGGATTTCCAGTCCCAACACTTCCTTAGTAGCACTCCTAGGACGGAATGGATCTTTATCCCGATCAAGGGATTTCACAACTATGGGTGTCTTCAAAGGACAAGTCTTTGACATATTAAATCTCTCAAAGACCTTTCTAGTATAGGTCGACTGGTGCACTAAGATCCCATTAGGAAGATGCTTGACCTGTAGGCCCAAGCAAAACTTGATCTGACCCAAGTCTTTCATCTCAAACTCCTTTTTAAGATAGGCAGCTGCCTTCTCAATCTCCTCTGCGTGCCCAATGATGTTCAAATCATGACATAGACTGAGATGATACAGAAACCCCTCTAGGACTTTCTGCTAAACACGCAGGGACAGTCCTCACTATTGACGTATCCTTTCCCCAAAAGGAAGTCACTCAGTTGGTTGTATCACATACGATCAGACTGTTTTAACTCATACATCGATCTCCCCAATTTCACACTGAACATGTTGCGATTTGCTTTGTCCAGGACCTTCAACCCGTCAGGGACACGCATGTAAATCTCCGAATCCAATGATCCGTACAGATATGCGGTCACCACATCCATCAACTGTATTTTCAATTCCATGCCAGCTGCCATAGACATCAAGTATCGGAACGTTATGCCACTCATTACAGGATAATAGGTTTCATCGTAATCAATGCTGTCGGCGAAACAAGACTGGGGGTCCCTCAGTCCGCGGGGACGCGTGGGTCATCGGCTACAAGCTCCCCACGGGGCCATCCCTCCATCGTCCCCGGGGACGTCATCACCGGCACAAATCTCCTTCGGCCCCGGGCTCGCCCCCGAGGCCCGGCACGGGGCCCGGTCTCCAGCGGCCCCGGGCGCGGTCTTCGTTGGCCCCGGGCTCGCCGCAGGGCACGGCCTTCTTCGTTGGCCCCGGGCTCGCCCCGGGGCACGGCCTTCTTCGGCCCCGGGTTCGCCCCCGGGGCCCGGTCCCTTCGGCCCCGGGCTCCCCCCGGGGCACTGTCTTCAGCGGCCCCGGGCTCGTCCCCGGGGCGCCGGTCGCCTCGCGCCGTGCCTCGCCTCCGGGCGGCACCGTGTCACTCCCTGCTCGGGGCCCACCTGTCGGTCCCGGCAGGCTCGCTGGACCAGCTCCCCAACTACTACATTAATGACAAAGCGACAGGGCCTGTCGCCCCTGTCGCCTGCTTGCCACGCGTGGACGTTCCAGGACGGCCCCCCGTGAACGCCCGACAATGCCATCAGAGCCTTTTTGACTACGGAGGCTCCTTCCACTGTGTAATCGCTGTTCACAGTCAGAGCCTTTTGACTTGGAGCCTTACGCCGTCACGTCTCCACGCTCCAGCCGTCCTCCGCAGCCGACCTACCCGGCGTGGACGCAGCAGGCAGAGACGTGCGACAAGACAAATCATACCTAGCTCTCCCATGCACTGGCACTGTGGACTCCCCTGATTTTATAAAGGAGGATCCAAGCCAATGTGAGGGCAGAGGCCGATCTGGGCAGAGGCCGGACTGGACAGAGCTTTCCCTGTCTCCTGCCTCTCTTGCTTATTCTCTAGCAATTGTTCCTCTTCTCCAGCTCCGGCCGTGAGCTAGCCTTATCTTGTAACTACCATACTACATTCATCCACCACAGATAGCATACACACAGGAGTAGGGTATTACGCTTCCGAGCGGCCTGAACCTGTATAAATCCTCGTGTCTCCTCTGTGCGCCTCGGTTCATCGTCTCCTTTGCATATCTTTCTTCTACTCCCTGACGTCGGCTTCTCCTGAGAACTACTCCCCTGGCCGAATCTCAAAAGGGGGGTCACCCGACTTCCCGCCGTCGAGGCTTAATCCTCCGACAAATGCTATGTCTCTGCGTGAACCCTTGTGCTGCAAGCCTCGCTTTGTATCCCACCACTTTATTGTTTTCATTCCGCTCCCGGACGAAAACCCACTTGTACCCAACAGGGCGCACAGTGGAGGGCGTCCGGCTTACCAGCCCAAAGACGCGCCTCTTAGCAAGCGAGCATAATTCCGTCTCTATCACTTCCTTCCATTTGACCTAATCCAAGCGCTTATAGCACTCTGCCATGGACTTAGGTTCATGATCATGATCCATCATGTTACTGATTTTAGAAACGAAATTTATGTCGACATGTGTAGTCTTCCGGTCATACAATTCTCCTGAAACAGCATAGTTTGTAGTAATTTCCTCATTTATTTTCACATTCTGGTTTCCCAAAACAGAAGAGGGTTCCGATTCGCCAGTAGAACTAGGTGCGTGTGCTAATTCATTAGGGCCTCTACCCTTTTGGCGTCCGTCCCCTGGATGAGTCTCCTTAGAGACTACTGAATGGGAGTGTGATGTAGGCGGCTCCGTATTCAGCTCTTACGGACGTTTCCGCTTAGCCTGAGTCAGCCATCCGGGTTTCTCCCCCTCTTCCTAGGCTTAGGGGCTAGAGTAGAGTCTCCCTCCAAGGGTATCTCCACTCTCTCCAGTGTATTTGCTGTAGGGATATGCGACTTTGACACTCCTCTTAGATCAGTGAAAACGTCTGGCAGATCATTAGCTAAGTTTTGAAAGTGTATGATACGTTGAACTTCCCATTCAATGTCTGGCAAACGCGGGTCAAGAGTATGGATACTACTCGAGTTCCAATCTATTTCACGGCATTCCTTAGAGTCGAGATATTTTCCTCCCCCTAATGCCAGAAAATGCTCTTCATCAAAGATGCAATCAGCGTACCGAGCCAAAAACAGATCCCCAGTTTTAGGCTCCAAGTAGTAGATTTTGGACGGAGACTCATAACCCACATAGACCCCCACCTTACGGTGTGGTCGCATAGTCGTACGCTGGGGTGGTGAGATCGGCATATACACAGCACAGCCGAACTTACGCAGATAGGAAACCACTGGTTCTTGACCATATGCCTATTGATGGGGTGAAGTAGAGTGATATGCAGACGGTCTATACTGGATTAGCTTTGCAGCATGCAATACTACATGGCCCCAACATGTAGTGGGCAAATTGCTATCTCGTAGCAATGGTCTGGTAATTAACTTGATCCTTTTTATCAACGACTTAGCAAAGCCGTTTTGAGTGTGATCATGAGGATCAGAATGCTCTACATTAATACCTAAGGCCATACAATAATTATTGAATGCCTTTGATGTAAATTCACCCGCATGATCCATCTGAACGTTTTGATGCGATTCTCAGGGAACTCCGCACGCAAACGGATGATTTGCGCGATAAATCTAGCAAAAGCGTGGTTCCTCGTAGACAGCAAGCATACATGGCTTCACGTTGTAGAGACGTCAATCAACACCATAAAATATCTAAATAGTCCAGACCAAGGGTATATGGGTCCACAGATATCCCCTTAGATTCTCTCCAAGAATTGTAGGGGTTCGACCCTCAACTTCTCAAAGGATGGTCGAATGATCAGCTTTTCCGTTGCACAAGCGGGACACACAAACTCATTGGGGAAGTTTTTAGTGTTTATGCCATGGCCTAGCGAGCTAGTGATTATTTTCTGCATCATAGTCAATTCAGGATGATCTAATCTCTTATGCCAGATCTTAAAAGACTCTGGATTCCTATATATTGTCTGCATCGTAACATATCTGTTTAGGGGTTTTATTTTAGTATAGTACAGTTCATCGGAGCTCCCTGGTATCTTCTCAACCACTGTGGTCTCATCATCCTTAGACAATGTTATGAAGAGAAATTTATCTCCTTCTTCATATGTTGTGGTGAGGTGGTATCCGCAACATCGAATATCTTTAAAAGTAAGGAGCGTGCGTTCAGCACTTGGGTATAAGAACGTTTCTTCAATGAAGATCCTTGTGCATCTAGGGAGGACGATAGTGGCTCGCCCTAAGCCACTATGCGACCATTACTCCCAGCAATGGTGAGGATACTCTCATCCCGCTTACGCAATGTCGTGAAGTACTTAGTCTCCCGTAGTATCGAGTGTGTTACCGCGCTGTCAACCAATGTTTCGGGCTCCATTGAATCGTACTACGCTTGTTCTATATGAGAGATTATATTGATTCAGTTCATTATCAATGAAGTGAAAAGCAAGAATATAGAACATGACAAGGCCAATACAAACTCAACATGAAAACTTTATTAATGTAAAGGACAATACTAAACACACTGACCAGGATGCATAGCATCTTTGTTACATAAACGACTCATTATTCTGCTAAAAACAAAATATTACATTGACCAAAATGATAACCTAGACTTAAGATTCATGACTGATAACTTGGGAACTACTGCATGTCCCCATGTGCGTCCTCCTGGTCATCACCCAAGAGGTTGTCGCCTTACATGTCGAAGTCCCCGAGGTCTCCATAGTCATCCCCAAGGCCGGCATCAACATCTGCAGCAGTCTTAGGATCAACATCTATGGCAGCACCATCAGCAGCAGTAGTAGTAGACTCCTTAGGAACTGTAGTAGGTTCCTTAGGAGTAGGCTTCTCACCAGTTATTAGCACCTGGACAAAGTGAGATTCTGGACCCTACCTCTTCTTCCAGTCCTGGTACATCTCAACGAGATAAGGTTCTGTAGTGCAGTTGCAAGCCCAATGCTTCGTTGAGCCGCATTTGAAACAACCCTCACCACCCTGCTGAGATCCTCCAGCAACACCAACATTACCCTTGCGCCCCTTGCGGCTATGGGGTTTCTTGCCCCAGTTAGCGGCCTTCTTAAACCTTGTCCCATTTGGCAGTGTGCGATTCCCGGGTCCCTTCCCCTTGGAAGAAACCTATCCAGAACTCTGACCCTTCTGATGGACAACGTGAGCCTCTAGAATAGGCTGTGAACCAACAGGACGAGCATTGTAGTTGGACATCAGAAGTTTGTTGTGGACTTCAACGTTCAACAACGACTAGATAAGCTTTGAGTACTTGACGTACTTAGTCTCGTGGTACTGCTCTTGCATCATTGAGTTTTTGGGGTGAAAAGTGTCAAGAGTCTACTCAATCATATTTGCGTCTGTCACCAGCTGGTTACAGAAGCGAAGACGACTGACGATGCGGTGCACGGCACTGTTGTAGCTCTCTACGGTCTTGAAATCACAGAACCGAAGTTGAGCCCAGTCTACTTTAGCCTTTGGGAGAATGGCAGTTTTCTCAGTGGTGTAGCGGTCCTCAGGGCCTCCCACAACGTGAGATGTTCATGTAGCTCAAGGTATTCAGCCTTGAGATCCTCATGAATATGCTTCCTGATGAACGCAAGTGCCCTTGCCCGCTTCGCTACCGGAAGCGGAGCTACACCAGCCCCTTGCTGACGAATGGCCTCAGATAGCTCCATCGCGGAAAGGTGGATTTCAAATGGCCTAGGTTTGGTAGCTCACCCATTAACGGGGAGAACGGGGAACTCTCTCTTGGTGAAGTCTGCGTCAGACATGGCTTGTTGTCATGAAAAAACCAACGTCGGGTTAACTTGCATGAAAACAAAGTCACAAAATAATGTAACGTAGTCGTATGTAATTACTGGTACTTTCGCGGAATTTATCTTGCATTTACCGATTTTCTGTGATTTTTATTGGCCTTATGGCATTAAATTAATAATTTTATGCCCACATAAAATATCACACATACAAGAAAAAATAAACCCAAATAATGCTTCCAAGGGAGGGGTCACTAGACTAAGTGATTACATGTTTTTATAGAAGCATATTAACCTAGAATCATATCTAGATTATATAGTTGGAGTTGCATCAAATTTAAAAGCAAATAAATGCTTAAAAACATCATCACATGGTTATTAACGACTCTAGGGACTCACATACAAGAAACCAACTAAATAAAGGTCTCCATAGCAAGTTTACAGCCACTAAACACAAAATTGATATAATTTTTGGTAAATTAAGGGTTCAAACTGTAAATATTACATGAACAGTGAACTATCGACGTAAAAATCAACCTTTTTAGGGACTTAAACACAAATTATCAATAAAACCGAATTTAATCGAGCCAAAAACGCCGTCGGGTCGTAATCTTATTGGCCATGCGCACAGAACGTAGTTCAAATGCCAAATGGGCCGAATTCCGAATTCAAGGCACATCTATGGTTTCGGATTTATTATTTTTATTAATTTGTGTGTGGGCCGGTCAATGCTGCTGGGCCAAAAGCGGTCAGGCAGTGGCAGGCCGGCCCACCTAAATGACCGAGAGAGGGGAAAGGGGAAAAAGGGTTTTCCATATCCCTACCGGCACCCGTGGCGGCGCCCATTGCCTAGCGCGCCGGCCGGACAGGCACGGCGGCAGCAATGGGGGACACCAACTATCGGTGGCAGTGGATATAGAGGCGGGGCACGGAGAGGAGGCCGGCTAGCGACCTATCGACTACCTAGTAGCAAGACGGCAGCAGCGGCTTCGCTCCCATGCGGCAATCAGTGCGGCGGTGGCTCGGCGTTGTGCGGCGGAGCTCCACCACGACCCACACATCCTCAAGACGGCGGCGAGACAGCGCTCAACGTCGACAACCGAAGCTCCAGCGACGACGACCGATTCGCATCCAACAACGGCGTCCCAATGGATCCCAATCCAAGGTCAGCGGCCGTTTGTCCCATCGACCTCCCACCATGGCTCAACGGTGGCGTCGGTGAGAGTTCAATGGCGGCGGCTGCCCTACCTCGGCATCGAAAAACCAGCGACGGCGACAACGTGGGTTTGGGGCTTCCTCCGATGATGGTGGTCTCCCGCAGCGGCACCGGCGGCAAGGGCCGATGGCGCTTCCAGCAGTGACGGCGAGCGGCAACCACGCACGTAGATCAATCCAGCAGTGCGGGCGATTCCACGGCGGCGGCGGCGGCAGCTCCCGATGTGGCATCCATCGAAGAAAGAGAGAATAGAGAGATGTGGGGGGAACGCGAGGAAGACGACTGGTTCGGCTAGGCCAAACCGGGTTCGCTTCCAGAACAGGGAAAAACCAATCAATTATAATTTATTGCACATGGTTTTACTCTAGTTTTCTCCGGTTATCAACAGATGTAATTGTAGAGTAAAAGCAAGACATAAATTTACTGCTAATAACAGATCTACTACAAAAATATACATCTAAAAAACCAAATAATAAGCATCCACCAGTCTAAAATCAATCTACAAATTGATAAACAACCAATTTTGTTACCGTAGATTGATTGGTGCGAGAGGATTTAACGTCAGCATAGCTGGTAGAGCTACTGATAACGTGTTGTAGAACGTCTACGTCGATGGATCGCCCAGATCCACTTTCTTTCCTCCCGCAGCAAATGAGGCATCGAGAAGATGTAGAAGATCATATCTCTTCGCACACAATCACACCACAGAAGAAGACAATGAACACAGGAGACAGACACAGATATATGGGTGTTGCTCTCTCTTTATTAATCAATGATCAATTTGTACAATGAAAACACTCGTGCCCCTCTATTTATAATAGAGGAGACTAAAGATAAGAACCATAAATTTATCTCTAACTAATTTGGATTGGCCCATAAGAAGGAATTTTATTTCTAAAGAGATAAGATCGTAACATTGCCCACCAAAGGCCACCAGTCAATTCAGCACACATCTTTCTTGCCAACCAAATCGGTGCACGAGTAAATTTGGCCCATATAGCTCCTACCAACAAATACAGCTCAAAATCGAAAATTTAGGCCACATAATTGTCGCTAAACTTGAACTCACCAGTAAATTTGGCCACCTAATTCCCGCAATACATTCAGCCACTAGCGAATACGGCACAACTAATACCTAAACGATTTCGGCCCGTAAATAAATTTAGCCCACCAAATATTCTTCAGCAAATCCTTCCCGTAACTGAATTTGTCCTACTAAATTCACTCAACATATTGGGCCGCAAAATGAAATTCGCAAATTGGGCCTTGTGTTGAACTACAATCTGGAGGCCTATAGATGGGCCGCGTAGCCCATCCAGAATTCCAGATAAGGCCTAGCTTTTCTTAGTAGTGGCCACCAACTCAGAAAGGGTTTCGTCGCCGTCGCCGTCGCCTCGCTCGCCTGGCGGTTGGGTCCGGTGGCTTAGCTCTGCGAAGTTCTCCTTTTCCTCAGCTGCGGGCTCTTCCCATCGGGTAGGAGAGCTGCCCCCTCCATCCCGGCTCCGTTCGCCGCCCTTCTTTTCTGACCTAGTTGAAGGCTCCGGTTTCCATCCTCAGGTAACGCCCATAGTTCTCCGATCATTGGAATAGCTATGAGCAATCCATTTGCTTCATGCGGCTACGATTCATTGTCTGTTAAATTGATTGCCACTGATTTGTAATGTCATCTTCTGCATCATCTGTGCTGTGAATTTCTGTTGCTAGTGATTGATGCGGCTGCAGTAATGTATAGGAAGTAGGGATAGGAAGGATTATTGCCATTTCATCCCTACGTGCTACTTAGGTAGCATGGGAAACAACATTAGTTTATATTTTTCCTGTTTCTTGTCTTCTCCATTGCGTTTTAAACTCCATTGCGTTTTAAAATGTTACCTTTGGACAAATCGTTTCTTGTGGTGTCTACGTCGAGGTTCTACCGAGTGAATGTAGTGTCCTGTGGTCACCTACGACTGAAATTTCTGTGTCATGTGCACTAAATTTCAAAGCGCACAATTACTCATGGACATAGCAATGAATTTGCTCGAATGTGATTGATGGTCTTTCCTTGAATCATTCATGTGACATTATTCACTTTCACCAAGAGGGATCAGCTGATCTGTAGAATTTTCAGACTATTTTTTAAACCAGAACGTAAATAGACAACTTGGATAAGGGCTTTCATCCCATGAAAGAGAAGTGAGTCTGCATGTCGGTAAATGATTTGGAATTGGAACTGGCTACAGAGGAAACCTAAGCCCTAACTTCCCATTCTTTTTATCTTACATCGCCATCGAGCCCTGGCTGTAGAGTCACAGGTTTCTAATCGCAATTGGATTTATGTTTTCTTTGGCTTTTCCATTTTCTTTGTTCAACCCTGATCTGGATACATATCAAGGAAAGGTTTTGCTATACAACAACAATGAACTCACTTCTGATCAAATTGGATGAATCAGTAATCGATCGGACAATTCGTAAAACGATATCTGTATTATGAGTACCTTTCTGAACCATTCCGCTCTTCTGGTAAACTGTCTGAATCAGTAAAAAAATGAGTTCCTTCTTCAAATCCATCAGTCACATCCGCCCTGCTGTCTCAATCGGTCGAACTGTATTGGTCAACTATAGGAAACTGGCTTGGTAAAGGTCAACAGTCCTGTCCAAGCATTGGCGCATAATGGGAGGCTAGCTCAGTAGATTAGTTCTTTAGTTTAGGAGTGAATGCTTTGCTTTCTTTTCTTTGATCTACTCGTTTATGAATTCCATCAAAATAGTAAATAGAAAGAATTTCGAGTCACCAATCATACATAATATGCAATTCTTGTGAACAAAAGAGATATCCGATTCTAAAGTCAGGACCTTAAAACTGATTATGGTGAATCCAGCAACTTAGACAGCAGTGTGTGTTCTAGATCGTAAACTGTGCAAACCACATATTTGATGCATACAGCATTACCAATAAGATATGTATTTCCCTATTTAAAATTAAGTTGTTGTGTCCTTTGTTCAAACTACAAATATTGTAAAATTTTGGGACTGGGGTTGTTGCATTGTGTTTCACAGATAAAAGCACAGAAGAAATATAGTATTTGCTACTACTCCACCCATTCATGGATTCAGTGCCCCTGTGTTTCACAGATAAAAGCACAAATATTGTTATGATTCTGTTTAACTTCACAGAGATTTTGCAACCAACGCTCGGGTGTTCATCATTTTTAGGTATATAATATTCTTATCAGTTCATCTTTCTAAAATTCATCTACTTGAATTCTAATAGATTTTGATAAAATGGATCCTGAAGATCTTACTGACTCTGAGGAAGATGAAGATGATGACATGATGTTATTTATCTTGCCTGCCCTATATCTTGCTTCAACTGGAACCGAAGAGCCATGCTATACATCGAAGTTGAGTGGTGCAGAGTGGATTTGTAAAGTGCTTGAAGATGACCGAGGTGAAGGCTATGCTAAATTTCGAATGGAGCCTCAAATTCTCCAAAAGTTTTCAGACCTTCTCAGATCAAAAAATCTTTTGCGGAATACAAGAGGTGTTTCTGTGGAAGAGCAAATTGGCATGTTTATTTACATGCTCTCTCGAAATGCCAGCTTTCAAAAAATTAGCGACAGATTTGAGCACAGTACGGAGACTATCCATAGACATATCAAGGCATGCTTTGATACAATCACCTCATTGACAGGTGAGTTCGTGAAGCATCCTTCAACTGAGACTCATTGGAAAATATCATCTGACCCACAATATGGGCCTTACTTTGAGGTAGGTGTAACCTGTCTCTTTGGCACTTTAGTAACTTCTACCCTTTTCTGTTGCATCTGAGTTAGTAGTGTTTTTCCTTGCAGAACTGTATAGGGGCAATTGATGGAATTCATGTACCTATCACTATATCAGACTGTGAAGCAGCTCCATATCGAAATATAGAAAAATCCCTTTCTCAAAATGTGATGCTAGCTTGTGACTTTGATCTGAATTTTGTCTATGTTTGCTGTGGCCACGGAGGGTCTTCATCCGATACGGCAGTCTTATATTCTGCTATTGAATCTGGATTTCAAGTCCCAAGTGGCAAGTATTATTTGGTTGATGGGGGTTATGCAAACACACCATCTTTTCTTGCTCCTTATAGAGAAGACCCTTACCACAATATTGAAGAGAAGGAGCAGAGTAATTGCCAGCCAAGAGACTACAAGGAGTTGTTCAACCTTCGTCACTCAAAGCTACGCAACCACATAAAGTGTGCTACAGCGCTATTGAAGATGAGGTTCCCAATTTTAAGTGTTGCAACATTCTATCCAATCGAAACTCAAGTGAAAATTCCAACCGCAGCAGTGGTGTTGCACAATATAATGCAGGGTCAAAGGGATGATGATGAATGGTTAAGTAAGCAGACACTGCCAATTTCATCCCGTAGAACTGTAGTTTTACCTAGTGGGGATGATGCATATGGCAATGATGTTGAGGCACTGAACAATCAATGTAGCATGGGTAATGCTTTGAGAGACGATATTGCAAAGAAGATGTGGGCAGATTATGAAAGAAACAGGTAGTTTTCATATTATGAGGCCAAACCACAGAGAGGAAAGGAAAGAGCAGTTTACAAGACTACAAGCATATGGTGAACCATGGAGACTTATTTGGATTCAAGTAATCAAGTCGTCCTGAGAGAAGCAGCTGCAAGGTATGGAAAGGTGTGTTCAATTGCAAGCTGCTTATGTGCGATTTCTCTGATGATATCAGTGTCCACGTCTCAGATGTTATAATGACATACTGATATGTCATATTGTATAGTTTTCAGTTGACATCCACCTGTAAGATGCATTGTTTTTCATGTCCTCCATTTGGCAATCAATTTGCAAGCCTAAAATTATGTGTAGATATTGTGGACTTTGTGGTTGCGCACATTTGTTCAAGACAGTTTCTGCCTGTGCCGCATGGCCGCCGTCAACCATACATGCAGAACTTCTTCCTCTGGTTTCACAGTCATTCCCGTGCAACATCGGTAGGTCACATGCTAAGTTTGTTGTGTGGAGACAGCCGAGTTCAACACCTGTCTGTCATTTATGGTCTTCATTCATGTTGATGCTGGTAGCTGAATTGCAGGCACTAGATTCATGTCCGAACAGGATAGTAGTTCGTGAGAAAAAGATAGCTAAAAACTGCGCAGTGATCGCAAACGGCCCTCCAAAGCATTGTTACGGATTATCTTAGGGATAAATTAAATATTTTGATAATTAAACTTAACAGATAATTTAAAATAAATAATCTAAACAATACAACAGAAGTAAGCTTTTCTAAGAAAACATATTTTTCAAACCGTGAAGTAAACAGTACATTTTAATAATCTAATAAATATGCTGCGATCTTTTTGAGCTAGCAGTACAGATGTTGGCCGGGTAGGTACGAGCTGCGTCTGCTTTGAGGGTTAGCTCCGAGCTGATCGTGTGTGCGATGCAAGTTTGGTACGTATGGCGCCAACGAGAGCATGTCACTGAACCACTGCCATATGGCATGTGCGATAAATTTTGCTTTCAGAGCCCTGTCTGGGATAGTATCCCATCCCGTCTCCTCTGTCCACAACGGACCCGGCACAAATTAGTTTAAAGGGAGAAAAAGGGTTATTTTTTAACTTAAACCTTTAAAACCGTTCACCAGAAAACTCAAAACTCTCAGGTTCGTTCAAACGTTTCATCGCCTAAAGTCTTAGTTTGAAGATGATAGAAGGCTTAGTTTGAAGATGATAGAAGAGAAAAATAAAAAAGATGGTGTAAAACGAGATGAGTTATTAGTATATGATTAATTAAGTAACAGCTATTGTAAACTTGAAAAATAGATTTATATGATTTTTTTTAAACAACTGCTATATAATTTTTTAAAAAATAACGTACTGTTTAGCAGTTCGAGAAACGTGCTCACGAAAAACAGGAGGAGTTTTTACTTTCCCATAGATTCAAACTGTATCTAAATTATCATGATTTTATTATTTTAGTTGGTACGGCATTTATTTGCGCATTTACGCATCAACAGTTGTCATCCTATAAGTAAGCGTGCTTTTCTTTACCTCCTCAATTATTTTTGACTTGTTAATTAGACATCGACAAGTTAATTATATATTTATAAAAAGTTATAAATATAAGTGCAGGGAAGTATTTTTTTTTCATAATATATCTGCTAATGTTATTTTCACATATTAAATTTTAATATTTTTGTAGATATCACTGAGCTAAGATCGCATTTGATTGTACACATTCTCCAACGGAAAAGGTATATTGATTGGATTTACGTGTCATCTCTTTTATATTCCTCTTACCAATTAGGATATAAACCAGTGGATCACATGCCTCATAAAAAAAATATGGCTGTCAACTTCGCAAAACAATCACGCATGAAAACCATCTTACACGGACCGCTTTAACAGTTGAAGGACGGAAAATAATGTTTCCAAATAAATAATAAAAACAAAAACCGTACCAAAGCCATCCTAGTCTCCGTTGGTGCCGGCTTCCATGCTACTCTTTTTTCCTAAATTATAATTAGTTTTAGAGATAAATATGAATTTAAAAAGTTGTTAAAATTAAATGAGGGAGATTGTAATTGATTGAGAAAAAAAATAGGTAAAAAAATTTTACGATGAAAGCTTATGATCGGTTGAAATGTAGAAGTTATTATATTTTAAAATAAATTTTAAATGTTAGAAATTGTTATATATTAGAACTTCGTCCGTGCACACGTACAAAACACAGGATGGTCAAGGTGTGCATGGTTTGTTGGTGGTGGCCAAATTATTTGTTAGGTTGGCTCCCTCCATCAAGCAGCACGCTGCAGTGATCACTCCACTAGCTACCTACCTAGCTACACTCGATGCGACTGCAGCTACCACAAAACACCAGCTATTCTAACGTGATCGATCGATTAATTAACTGTGCTCAAGTCTCTAGCTGCTCCTTAACTTTGGAATCGACCGGTTTGATGAAGCGACAGTGATTATGAATAGACCGCCCTGCCTAACAAAAGAATTAAGTTGACTATTGGGTAGAGTTACACATCAACTGAACCCCGTGTTGGTGCTAGACTTGTATGTTTGATTGTTTGGTAAGAAGAATTTTTTTTTCCTTTTTGAAATTTGTCGGTCAAACTTGATGCTTAAGAAAATTATATGTTCAAAACTACACGGTGAGGTTTAAGCTCATTTTTTCAACTTTCTAATTCGTTCCTTCAGTATCTTATGTATCTGTTATCTAAATTTCAGAAAGGAGTCGTCTTCTTATTTTTTTAATTTTAGAGATGTTAGTAGGCTACTCACTTGCTCAGGGCTGCCTAGTAGGATTTGGATTGCTTGGATTTGCTACTTCGAACCATTGATTATGACCAGAGCCATTTGTCAAAAATCATGTGGTTCTTTTCCTCGGAGCAATGAATACCTACAACCCCTCGTCAAATGTCTTATTTTTTTTCCTTTAGTGCATTTCAATTAATTTTGGTCGACATATGATAAGTACATTTCTTTCACACGTGACATACACCGCTCCAATGCGACACCCATATTCTCACATGACATGCTCTACGAACGGCCACCCACGGACGGGCCACAACGATTGCTTTCTTGTCCATCACCATTCTACATATCTTCTTCTCTATCTTGAACGGCCTCATCTTCGTGTGACATTTCGTTTTACTCATCGTTGGCGGCTACCAGAGCTTTGTGTCCTCCCTGTATACTTAAAACTATGAAATTGTTCACAATTTTTCATGTGTCTAGTTGTACGTACGTACTAAGATAAATACCAATGTGTTATACTCTCTTCGTTTCAGATTATAAGACGTTTTGATTTTTTTTAAAGTCAAATTTATACTAGACAAATACCAGCGTGTTATACTCTCTCTCTATCAGATTATAAGACATTTTGACTTTTTTAAAGTCAAATTTATTTAACTTTGAATAAATTTATATAAAAATATAGCAATATTTTCAACATAAAATAAATATACTGTAAAAATATATTTAGTTATGGTTTTAAAGAAACTAATTTGACGTTATAGATGTTTATTTGCTTTCCTATAAACTTGGTCAAACTTGAATAAGTTTGACTTAGGAAAAAGTCAAAACGACTTATAATTTAAAACGGAGGGAGTAATAAGTTTTCAATAAATATATATGTTGTACTCTTGAAAAGTGGTGTATCAAAACTCAAAAATTTGATTTATTTAATTTCTTAAAGCAACTTCCTATTTGCAAAAATCACACCGTTTAGTAACTCAAAAAACATACTTATGAAAATCGAGGTACTACCTCCGTTCCAAATATAAGTATTCATAGGTTGCTTAGTAGAGATTAAGATTGAGAAGAAAAGACTTTAGTGCCCTTTAATAAATGAGGAATGGTTGGGGGTGAGAGGGTGATTAGGATTAAGGGTGCGTTCGATACTGCACTTTTGGCTGGGCTGCTTTCTCGTCCTCTATGAACATACTTTCTGAACTGCTAAATTATGTGTTTTTTACAAAAAATTTTCTATCTAAAAGTTTCTTAAAAATCATATAAATCTACTTTTCAAGTTTAAAATAATTAATACTCAATTAATCATGCGCTAATGGCTTGGCTCGTTTTGCGTGCCGCTATAGTTGGCCAGATGGGCCGAGCCCAATGGGCGGCACGGGACACGACCCGATTAAGCACGGCCCAAACACGTCATGACCTGATGTCGATAGTGCTTAGGCTGGCACGACCTGATGGCCTGGCCATGCCTGGGCCATCATACTAGCACGTAGTGCCAGCACGGCCCAGTCCGATTAAGGGGGCTAGCACGACCGTGGCTCAACCCCGCGCAAGGCCGACCGTTGCGCCGGCCCATCTGGCCATCTAGCAGCCCGTTGGTGCCGGCACATATAAGCCAGCCTTGGCCGGCACCGCTGCACGTCACACCCGTTTGGCCAACCTTCTTTTCTTTTTTTCTCTCCTCGTCCTCTCCATCTCCAGTGACCGGATTTGCGAATCCATCCCCAAACCCTAGTCTCCCTCTCGTCATGTACTCATCTCCTAGATCCGTGGTTCGTCTCCCTTGCGCCCATCGCCAACAGCTCCGGTGCTTCGGATTCGCACAGGTAAGTCTAGATCCCTAACCTTAACCCTAACCCTAGACTTCTTGTGTTCTTGACTTCTTGTGTTGTTTTCTTCTTCTTTGCGCAGGTCGTCGGCCAATGCAAAGCCGTTGAGGAACCAAAGGACCAGATCTGTGGTTCCTCGACCTTGTCGGTTGTTTCGGTGCTCCGGATTCGCTCGACTGGCGGCTCTGGTGTTCTGGATTCTCTCAAATCCGTTGAGGAACCAGAGGGCCGGCGATGGATAGTGACAGTCACACCATCAACGAGGATCTTCGAGTGATGGGACGACAGGCGATGAGGATGAGGACCTGGGTGCAAAGCGGGAGGAGCTGATCGGTCGCAGCGTTGCCGATCCTATCAACATCCCTGGCAATGGCGATGACGGTGTTGGTGTGGACTCCTAGACCGCAAGCACCGGTGCCAACAAGAGGTCTCGTTCCTCCACCTCCGATGTTTGGAATGATTTTGAGCAGATCTCCAAGGTAATGAACGGCCGACGGATCAGGTATGAAGCAAAGTGCATCCATTGCTCACATATCTACTCTGCTCATTCCACTGGTGGCACTGGCCATCTTCTACGCCATAGGGAAAAATGCTTAAAGAGAAGAGAACGGTCGGGCATGTCTCAGTCCATGCTACAGTTTAATCCTGACAGCAGTGTCCCTCACTGGGACTATAGTCCCGAGATTGCTCGTACTCAACTTTGTCGTTTAATTGCTAGACTTGATTTGCCTATCTGTTTTGGTGCCTCTGATGCATTTGAAGAGTACATTAAGATTACCCATAATCCTAGATTTTCTTGTGTCTTTAGGCAAACCACCATTAGAGATATTGTCAAGTACTTTATTGATTGTCGTGTTAAGCTTGTTGAGTCTTTGAAGTCTGGTGTTTCTTCTGTTACTCTTACATCTGATATATAGTCTGATAATGCTAAGGAAGACTATCTTAGTGTGGTTGCTCATTTTGTTAGTCCCGATTGGCAATTAGAGAAGATGATCATAGGCCTCAGGCTTATTAATGTCTCCCACTCTGGTGAGAACATTGCTGATCGTGTGCTTTCTGTGATAGATGAGTATGGTTTAACTGACAAGGTTTTCTCTATTACTTTGGACAATGCATCTTCTAATAGTACTGCTATGGTAGAGCTCACACCTAAATTGTCTGCTTATGTTGGTGATCTGTTCTTGCATCAGTGTTGTGCTTCTCATATCATTAATCTTATTATTAAGTCTGGCTTGAAGAGGCTTAAGCCTTATCTTGAGTCATTTAGAACTGCAATTTCTTTCTTAAACTCTTCTAACTAGTGCATTGCTGCATATAAAAATTATTGCATTGTTGTTTCTGAACGTCCTAAAAAGTTTGGTTTGGACATGGATGTGAGATGGAACTCTACATACCTTATGCTTAAGCATCCAGTCCTTATAGTAATAACTTTAGTGTGTTCATCCAGACTCACTACCCCAATGCTGAAGGTGATCCTCTACTTTTGACTGATGCACATTGGTATGTTGCTGAAAAAATATTGTCATTTCTTAAACTATTTTATGATTCAATTATTGCATTGTCTGGTATCTATTATCCTACATCTCCACTTATATTGCATCATCTTATTGTCATAGCTGGACAACTAAACACTTACAATTTGCTTGGACATATTGTTGTCCCTATGAAAGATAAATATCTTAAATACTGGAGGGACATACCTTTGTTTTATTCCATTGCATTCATCTTGGATCCTAAAGCTAAATTGAAAGGTTTCAGCAATGTGCTAAAGTTGTTGTCTAAACTCATTAGTACTGATTATTCTGGCTACTTAACTAAGGTAAGAGCTGAACTTGCTACCATATTTACCAAGTATGATAGCAATTTTGATGCAGTGAGATTACAGAGGCCTTCAAAGCCAGTCACTAATGGTAAGAAAAAAACAAATTGGGGTAATATTTTTGGTGATGATTCTGATGTTTCTGCTCTAGGTGATTTTAGATTTGCTGCTAGTACTTGTTCCTCTTCCTCATCCTCTCACCCCTGTCTAGAAGAACATTTGCAAGTGCCTTGCTGCAAGCAGTAAGCACTGGTGATGGTCTTGATATTGTATCTGAACTTTCTTCTTACTTGGACAGTGACCCTATCACCCAGTATGATGATGAGTTTAACATCTTGAACTAGTGGCATGACCACAAACTAATATATCCAGTTCTTTCTATCTTAACTAAGAATGTTTTGACTGTGCCTGTTTCTACCATATCTTTAGAGTCTGCATTTAGTCTAACTGGTAGGATTATCGAGGAGCGTGGCGTCGATTGAGCCTGAAATGGTGGAGATGCTCTCCTGTGTCAAGGACTGGGAGGTGGTGAAGGAAGAGCAGCATTGGTGGAGGACAAGTAACTTGAAGCTTCTTTTGAAAATCTTTATCTGGTTGATGAATGATAATTCAACTGCACTTTCGGCTAGGCTGCTTTCTCGTCCTCCATGAACACACTTTCCGAACTGCTAAACGGTATATTTTTTGCAAAAAATATTCTATCTAAAAGTTTCTTAAAAATCATATAAATCCATTTTTCAAGTTCACATTAAAATAATAATACTTAATTAAATTATGCGCTAATGGTTGTCTTGTTTTAACGTGCGCTATAGTTGGCTAGATGGGCCGGGCCCAATGGGCGGCATGGGGCACGACCCGATTGAGCACAGTCCAAACACGGCACGGCCTGATGTCGATAGTGTCTGGGCTGGCACGGCCCGATGGCTAGACATGCTGGGCGCATAACTGGCACGTAGTGCCGGTATGGCCTGGCCCGATTAAGGGGGCTAGCAGGACCGTGGCCCGACCCCGCGCAAGGTCGACCGTTGCGTCGGCCCATCTGGCCATCTAGCGGCCCGTTGGCGCCGGCGCATATATAAGCAGCCCGGCCGATTCGCTCCCTAAACGGGCAACTTAGCACTCCGCTCCTCCGCGGCTCCGTCTCGCTCCTCCTCGCCTCCTCTTCCCTTCTCTCGGACTCCAGTCTCCAGATGGTGGCTCTCCGCGCTGCTTTGGCTGGCAAACGCTGCATGGCACGTCTGTTTGGCCAACCTTCTTTCTCTTTTTTTTTTTTTCTCTCCTTGTCTCTCTGTCTCCGATGACCGATTTACGGTATATTTAGTCTATAGAACATAGGAGAAGAAGATGAGCAAGATTGGGGTGAATTTTGTTTGCAAATTGGGGTGATTGATGTCGCAAGCGGGCAGGGCAAGACACCACGCAGCTGGAGTTGCCTCAAACAGTCACAGCGAGAGCGAGATCTGGTCATCTGGGTTTCCTTCCTTCCCTCCACCGCGCTTTCCGCCCGACCCATCCTCTCCTCCCCGCACGCATCGCCACCGTATAATCTTACACCCGCGTACACGCGTCCCTCCCCTCCCCCTCCGCTCCGCTCTTCCCCGCGTCGCCTCCGTACGGTTCCTCTCGTCGCGTCTTCCCTCTCCTCGACGCTGCATTGCGTGCCAGGTGTTGTTCGCTTCTCTGCGCGGCCGATCGGGTGCCGCTGCTGCGTTTCGACCGTGTTTTCCTCTTCCTTATCCTACCGTTTCGTCGGCGATTCTCGCGACGAAATCGCGCACGCCGCTTGGCTGTTAGATGCATGTTCGCTTCCTCCCCGTTGCTGAATTCGCGTGGGGATGTTGGCGCTCCCTTCGATTCAAGATCGGATCTAGCCTGAAGGTGTCGTGTGTTTTTACTAATCACCTAACTGGGCCTGGAAATTTTTTGTTTATCATGCTTGCTTTGGGGGAAATGGTCACTGTTGTCGGTTTTGCTCAATTTTTGTTACTTTATATCGTGGACTAGCAACGGCAGGCTCAGATCTTCTTCTTGAGATAAAAAATGGTTAGTTTTAATTAGGATTTGGAGAGCTGCTTTCCGTTCTTTCTTTTTTCTATATATATGTGTCATGTTAGTTGTCGGTGAAATCTGGTTACATTGTGGGATGCAAGAATTGGCTGTTCTATTTTTGGTTGAGGCAGATTATGGGATAACAAAAGGGGATAAATTAACTATATTTTAATTTTACCTTAATACAACATTCTGATGTGCAATTTCTTCCCCCAATGCTGTAAGAAAGTGTTTAACAGTTCATCAACTTGTGCTTTGGATATTTTAAATTTTATATATCGAGCCTTGTACACATGGTGCACCACATGTGCTTCAGGCTGCTGTGAAAAATTGAGGGCTTCATCGGTATAGCTTGCTGTGGCTGCGGCTGCACTCCATGTACAATACCGATAACAAATTTTATGCTGATGCTGCTGCAGTGCTGCGGCTGTGCAGCCGTAGTAAGCTGAACCGATCAGGCCCTGAATCTTCTTCTTGTTTTTCATTATTGAATTCTTTTTATCTTTTGAGCAGCTTGTATTTGGATTGTGCACTACTTCTTTTCTGTGAATTGGATGCAGTTTCTCATTTACGTTGTGGTTCATTTACTTGGGAAAAAGTCCATTTTACTCCCTCAAACTATTTTGCCGGAGCACTTAAACCCTTAAACTATTTTTTGGCTCATTTTACACCCCCCGAACTATTGAAAACGATCCACTTTACTCCCTAACGGTATTTCTCTTTTTTCTTCTCTCTAAGTTGTATTCAGCACTGAAATTTGATATGATGATAGATGCATTACAACTTATGTCTCAACATTTTTTTAGAATTTTTTATCACTGTTTACATAGGTTGAAAGCACCTAAGACTGATTTAAACATTGAGGTTTTAAAGTTCAAGCAAACAGTCGCGAAAAAAGTTAAAATATTTTTGAAATTTCATGATGGTGTCATATATGGATCTAAAAAAATTCAGCTTAAAATACAACTTGTATAAAGAGAAACAAAAAAGAGAAATGTTATTAAGGAGTAAAGTGAACCATTTTCAGTAGTTTAGGGGGGTAAAATGAAGCAAAAAATAGTTTAGTAAAATGGACTTTTTTCTTTTCTTGGAGTGTTCTGATATTAAAATGACCCACAGATGTAATAGTTAAATCTTCTTTTTGAACAGCATGAATCAATTATGTTGCAATCTCCAGAAGATCATATTCAAGTTATCAAGTATTTCATTCATGGTGCTTGATTGATTATTCATTATATCATCAAGTCTAATCCTGTCAAATCACTTACTTTTGCTACAGACTTTCAGGAGTAACAATTCAGAGGAATATGGTGACGCCATACAAACCCAAGAACATCCTCATTACAGGAGCTGCTGGATTTATCGCCTCCCATGTCACAAACCGCATTGTTCGGAGCTACCCTGATTACAAGATTGTTGTCCTTGACAAGCTTGACTACTGCTCTAATCTGAAGAACCTGCTCCCTGCCAGCTCATCACCAAACTTCAAGTTTGTCAAGGGCGATATTGCAAGTGCTGATCTTGTTAACTTCCTTCTTGTCACAGAGAATATTGATACTATAATGCACTTTGCAGCCCAGACACATGTTGACAATTCATTTGGGAACTCCTTTGAGTTCACCAAGAATAACATTTATGGCACTCATGTCCTTCTTGAGGCATGCAAGGTCACGGGACAGATCAGGAGGTTCATTCACGTTAGCACTGATGAGGTCTATGGGGAGACTGATGAGGACGCTGTGGTTGGCAACCATGAGGCATCACAGCTGCTCCCAACAAACCCCTATTCAGCCACCAAAGCTGGAGCAGAGATGCTTGTTATGGCATATGGGAGATCCTATGGTTTACCTGTTATCACTACTCGGGGAAATAATGTGTATGGTCCTAATCAGTTTCCAGAGAAGCTTATCCAAAGTTCATTCTCTTGGCTATGAAGAGGAAAGCCCCTCCCAATTCATGGTGATGGATCCAATGTCCGGAGCTACCTCTATTGTGAGGATGTTGCTGAGGCATTTGAGGTCATTCTCCATCGTGGAGAAGTTGGACATGTTTACAATATCGGTACAAAGAAAGAGAGAACGGTTATTGATGTGGCCAAGGATGTTTGCAAGCTTTTTAATGTGGAAGCTGACAAAGTCATCCAATTTGTCGATAACAGACCATTCAATGATCAGAGGTACTTCTTGGATGATCAGAAGCTCAAGAACCTTGGGTGGTCCTGAGCACTACATGGGAGGAGGGCCTGAGGAAGACGATGGAATGGTACGTAGCCAATTCTGATTATTGGGGTGATGTTTCTGGTGCATTGCTGCCTCATCCAAGGACATTGATGATGCCTGGGTCTGAGGGATCTGAGGAAATTAAAGGAATGCTTAATCAGTTTAATAGTAATCAGACACAGACGGTGGCTCCAACATCAAAGGGAGCATCTCCAGCAGACCCTTTCAAGTTCTTGATTTATGGCCGGACAGGATGGATCGGCGGACTTCTTGGAAAAATATGTGAGAAGCAGGGAATTCCATATCAATATGGAAAAGGTCGCTTGGAAGAGCGCTCTTCACTCGTCCTGGATATCCAGACTATTAAGCCAACACATGTCTTCAATGCTGCTGGTGTCACTGGCAGACCCAATGTTGATTGGTGTGAGTCTCACAAGCCGGACACCATACGCACCAATGTTGTTGGCACTTGATCTAGCAGAATGTGTGGTAGGGAGCATGGGTTATTGATGATGAATTATGCTACTGGGTGCATTTTTGAATATGATGCGAATCATCCTGAAGGATCAGGCATTGGCTTCAAGGAAGAGGATAAACCAATTTTACTGGTTCTTCTACTCCAAGACCAAGGCAAATGGTAACTCTCGTACCCTCTGGTGATCAGTTTTACTTTGTTACAGCTCTTACAATGCTTTCTTCTAAGCTTTGTTTATTTATGCCTGGATAATGCAGGTTGAGGAATTGTTGAAGGAGTATGACAATGTCTGCACCCTACGAGTCCGGATGCCTATATCCTCTGATCTCAGCAATCCCCGGAACTTCATCACAAAGATCAGCTGCTACAACAAGGTGGTTAACATTCCAAACAGCATGACTATATTAGATGAGCTTTTGCCGATTTCAGAGTTGAGATGGCAAAGAAACTGCGGGGAATCTGGAACTTCACCAACCCTGGTGTTGTTAGCCACAATGAGATTTTGGAGATGTACAAGAAGTACATTGATCCCAGCTTCAAGTGGACCAACTTCACACTCGAAGAACAAGCTAAGGTCATTGTTGCTCCTCGGAGCAACAATGAGATGGATGCAGCAAAGCTGAAGGATGAGTTTCCTGACTGCTATCGATCAAAGAATCATTGATCAAGTATGTTTTTGAGCCGAACAGGAAGGTACCAGCAAACTGAAGCCATCAACATAGCTGGTACTGTAGAAATTATACCGACCGTTATAAGTCTGTAGGAATCATTCATTGCAATGCATCATCAGAATGTTTTTCTCCACGATACTCACCAGTATATCCTATATAGCTTTACAGTAGCATTTAAACTATATATTTGGCAATCTGTTGTCGACAAGAAGATATTGCCCAATTTGTTGTAGTGGCTACTTGATATGTTCAACTGTGTACCACAATTGTTCTGTCCAGAAATGAATCTCCTGCCGCTTTGGTACTCTTTAATCTGCTGCTATTTTTATTAGCGACCTTTGTCCTCTAACTAGTTAATCTACACGCTACAGAAGTGCCCTTGCTTCCAAGAATATATCATCTGAGCCTCTAAGGATGCAGATGTTCCAATTTTCCTAGGTGTTGCTCCAGATAGTTTGCGTTTCAAGCGCTCGATGTTCTTACATGAGATTGCGTTTCAATTGCTTAATGTTCTTACAGGAGATCCCATACTTCAGAAGTATTACTACAAAATGATACATGATCTGGGTAGCTTGAAGCAATAAGTTTTTCCTGAATTTTTTTTATTTTTATATTTATTTAATAAAAAATTTACAAAACTACATTTTCATTTAAAAAATTTACAAAAAATATACCCGCCGCCCTTGGGAGGGCGATATCCTGAAATCGCCCTCCAGAGGGCGATATGATGACGTGCTGACGGCCGTTGGCCGGCTGCCCACGGCCGTCAGTCATTTTGCATGCGGCCCCCCGTGCGGCCACACAAAACCGCCCTCTGAGAGGCGAGGCAAGGGGGCCGCCTGTAAAATGGCCGTGGGGGCCGGCCATTTTACAGCGGCCCCCTTGCCGCCCTCTCAGAGGGGCGGTTTTCAGCTAAAAACCGCCCTCCCAGAGGGGCGCAAGGGGCCGCCTGTAAAATGGCCGGCCCGGCGGATTTTTACAGCGGCCCTTGCGCCCTCTCAGAGGGGTTTTAGCCGGGCACTATAAACCCCCTCCCAAACTCCAAAAATGTCATAAAATTCACTGAAATTACAGAAAAAAAGAGAGAGTGAGAGCGAGCCTGAACGAAAGCAGCGAAGCTTGTCAGCTTACTGATTTGTCTGCAGGTAAATCTATTATCTATTTGTAATTTCTATTTCTATACATAAATTAATGTAGTATTGTACTGGTTATGTGTATAGTACTATATGAAAATAAGTTGTTACTCGTAATCTGTAGGTCTTTAGTTAATGTGTTAGATGATTTAATTTTTATAGAGATTGAGGGAATATTGGTATTAGTTTAACTGAATTTTTCATCAAACAGAAATGTCAAATAAGGTGATATTTCAGTTTATTTCACGGGCAAGGATGTTAGATATGGTCCAGAAGGGGTAGATCTGTCGGATTTTAGTTCAAAACGGCTAAGGGGATTGATCGACCAGCTGAGAGAAGTTTTGGGTCCAGTGTACAACTGGCTGATGCGAGGGTTTCGATTTGCAACCCCGAGCTCAGCGCAATAAACCTTGTATGTAGTAGTCAGTCGTGCAGCTGAAGGTTTTTTTTGGGAACTGATGCCGGTGGATTGCACTGCACTTGGAGATGGTATGTGGAGAATGCATTCCAAGTGGTTGGCCACTGGGCATACTTGTGTCGATATATGAGAAAGAAAACACTGCTGGTGCAATGCCGACAAGATGATGCGTCAAGTAGGCGGGAGTAAATAGCGAACCAATGGAAGAAAATGAAGAAGGGAATGAAGGAGGGAATGAAGAAGATAGACAGCCAACAGGTGTGGCAGATGAGGGGCACAAATCAACAGAATCGTCGAAGAAATGGATAGGGAAGATTCTGAAACGAGCAAGCAGAGCAGGATGATTCGTCTGACGAGGACACCATGATGCCTGCAGAATGGAGCAACCAGGACTTCTCTAGGCTTTTCTATCTCCGAGGGACTCATGTTCATGGGAGTACAAGAAAATGAGGTCATCCAAGGGGCTAAGTATTGCATATTAGAGGATTTAAAGGAGGCAGTAAAACAATGGGCCGTGTCACATTAAGGGAGTTTCAGTCGTGAAGTCAAGCAAATCAGTTTATGAAGTAAAGTGTACGAAGGATGGGTGTCCATGGCGGGTGCACGCATTCAGGGTAATGGAAAGATTATTGCAGTTTCAATCGTGACTGAGCATTCATGTTTATTTACCGGTGTTGAAAAATATAAGAAACATGACATCTGCATTGTTGCGACAGAGATGTACTCCCATAGTTATTAACAATATGGGGTACGAACCAAGGTCATTGTTAGACATATTGAAGCGAATTTAAATACACATTAGCTATGCTAAGGCTTGGAGGCAAAACAGAAGGTTGTGGAGATGAGATTTGCACATTTGAAGCATCATATGAAAATTTGCCTCGTCTGTTATGCTGTATTCTTCAGAGAATCCGGAGACTGCTACGACCTAAAAGTCTTTCCATCAATTCCATGGTAATAAAGTGTGTTGCAACGAGTATTCTTTGCATTAGGAGCTTGCATTCAAGCATTTGTCCATTGTGTCCATCCTCTGGCATCGATGGGACATTTTCTGACGGAAAGTACAGAGGGCAGATCTTAACAGCAATTGGAGTTGATGGAAACAACCAAGTTCTACCAGTTGCTTTTGCTTTTGTTGAGTAGTGAGAACACTGATAGTTGTATTGGTTTAGAAAGGGTTAAGTTGAGTTTTGTACGGATGAGACAGACGTATGCCTTATACATGACCGTAACGCCGGCTTGCGCGTGCAATTGAGGAATTGAGATATGGATGTGTTGATGAAGGATATACACCAAGGTGGTCTGATGTCCAAGCAGAGATGGTGCATGCGTATATGGGTGCTAATTTCTACAGACAATTTTAGAGAATAGCACCTATGGATCTTTTTAAGAGGCTTTGTGCAGAATCAAAGAAAAAATCAATGAGCTTTGGAAGGAGGTTGGATGAGCTGACCTCTAAACTAACAGATGAGCAGTCCAGGAGGGCTTTACATTGGAGGGAATGTGGCTTCCACAAGCTCTTGAATCTCTATCAACTGACGGACCTCATATGAGAAGAAGGTCTGCATCTCAGTTAGAAAATTTTCAGATTGGATTGAGAATGAGCCAAAGGAGAAATGGGCATTGTTGTATGACAAGGATGGTTTCGTTTGGCATATGACCACAAATTGGCATAGAGGTTTATAACTGGTGAGCGTGGTGTTCGAGGGCTCCCCTTGTTGGCATAGTTGAATTTATCTTGCATGGCACGATCAAGTACTTCAGAGACGGTTCAGAGCAGCAGGCCTCAATGAAGGACAATAATATTTTCTTTTGGCACACTACTGAGAGTATCTGCAAGATAAAAGTAAAAAGCCCGAAGACATCGTGCTCTACCTCAAGGCACACAAGAACACAGATTTGAAATATGTGTGTCGACAGGGGCATGCGCGAATCTTCGTAAGAAAGTGTACAGAGTGTGTGCTGAAGGAAGACGGACCTGCGTGCTCGTGCGCAAACCTACTCTGCTCCACAGCCATGCTCTCACGTTATGCCGCGAGCGGTGAGTGCGGGATAGAAGCACGCTTATTTTGTCTCACCTTATTTCAGGAAAGAAGCAATCTATAATACCTGGAGCGGAGAGATATACGGTTTCGGTATTGCGGGTACATTTACTATGGAGCATCCTCAAGCTATGTAATTCCTGACCAACAAATTGAGGAATATACGGAAGGTCGCCGCAAGACAAGACGCATCCATAATGAATGGATGAATCAGAGCGGTGGAAGGCATAAAGTTGTTCAAGGTGTGACCAAACAGGTATACATATAAGAAATGTCCAAAGGATACAACGTCCAAGTGCGGCGGAAGCTGGACCGTCGGGTTCAGCCGCTGATGGCAGGCGTCTACGGGTGAGCCACAACTTCTAGACGACCCCGTTTAGGCGTTCTCGAACAATTAGTGGTTGCTATGGTGTAGTGTAAGTCTATACTAGTTTTTTGTTATAGAAGATATGTACGTCCTATTGCTTTTATTATCATGTAAATGCTATAAACTTTAACATAATTAATGCTAACTCTCTATTTGCATGCAGGTATGGGTACGATACCGAGCTGTTGGACCGAGGTCTCGACCGGTCCACCGGTCTTACCTGTCAGCCGTGGAGGGTGCCCACTTACCCACTTCCGTCCACGGCCTTCAGTCACTCCTGCGGATAGATCTCGGTTTCCGTCAGAGGTAAGAGCTGTACCGAATATTCACATATTTGTGCATATCTATGTTTCCAATATTGATTACAGTGCTATATTCTGCAGGTTGTGTGAGGCTGGACTTCTTCCGCTGTGTAGGCTAGTCGAGCCCGCACCGGACGAGAGAGGATCCCGCAAGCCGATGGGACGCGATGGTCACTTATGGCCGCACTGGTGGATCGCTGGAGACCCGAGACCATACGTTTCCACCTACCGTGCGGCGAGATGACTCCTACACTCCAGGACGTGTCGTACCTGCTAGGACTTCCCCTCGCAGGAGACGCAGTCGCCGATCGACGGGGCGCACGGTTGGTCGTAGGACATCACTGCTCGTTTGCGCCGTGCATCGTCGACCTGAACTTGGACACCCAGGTTCGCTACCGCCTTACACCACGAACGGCCCTCGCAGGCTTGGCTGTTACAGTTCACCGTAGTCGGGATTCTTTCATTCATATCATCTGATCTACAAAGCAACAGAGCTGCTGACTATAATCTTCCTTTACAGCCAGATAAGCTAGCCGATGACGCCGACGATTACTCGTGCAGCGGAGCGTGGAGGCATACCTGTTGTGCTATTCGGGTGGGTGATGTTCACCACACTCATGGGCAGCGGTAAGACAAGGGACTGATCCACTACGCTCGTGCGATTGCCGACAGCGAGGACGGCGCGTACCGCAGTGGAGTTGGGGATCTGCTGTGCTAGCGGCGACGTACCGTGCTCTTTGTGACGCGTGCACAAAGACCGATCCAGGTGCGATTATCGCCGGTTGCCCTCTCCTTCTGCAGCTATGGGTGCGCGGTTCGCGATAGTCGTCTCTGATTCAGCACTCTTCCTACGAGGCGGCCTTGGAGGATTGTACGGCCAGTGGCCCGAGGACGTCGACTATGGGGACCATATGGTGTCGACGTAAGGTACAAATGTGAAATTCTATATTTAGCAGTTATGCGCAAACACTGACGTTTAACATTTTCCTATTTTGCAGCGTCGTTACGCCCACACGCAGGTTAGGAGGGCTACCCCGAATTCGTTTTGGAGTTCGATCGCCTGCTGCCGCAGCGACGTCGTCTGGGAGCCGTATAGTCCGCAGGCCATCAGGCCCGTGCACCGCTCGACTCTCTACTCTTTGCACGCGTGACCAGGCGTACTGGATGACGAGAGTGCCGTTGGGTGTTCGACATCTTCGTCGAGCCCCACTCTCCGCAGCGCGTGCTGCGACAGTTCGGACTACGTCAGTACTTCCCCTGTGCCCGTGCAGATCGATGTGCCGCGCGATGTGCACCGGTTAGTACAACTGCAATCTTCGTTTACTACTATAACTATTTAATATAGTCTAATACACTCTCTGCAAATAGATAATCGTAGGGACATGCAGCCGGTGTTCAGTGGTATCCTCTACTGCAGAAGTACGTGGACGACTGGTTGTTGGCGACAGAGGAGGTGGTCGCGACATACATGCACACACTGAGGAGGCCTACCTAGCATATCACGTGGTACCCAGGCCCGTATCCGCACACTGCGTAACGTTCACCCCAGATGATCCACAGCCACACGTCGCCGCTACGGACGGACACGTATCCTTAGACATCGTGACCAGGACTACTTCGCGCGGTAGTCACATTATTTTGCACTTTGCTATTCCTTTGTACGTGTCTACAGTTCTAAACATGTTCACGTCACATCTGAAATAGGCCGACGCAGCGCGACAGGTTCAGGCTGATTGTAAAACGCGGCGTTCGGGGACGATTGGACAGTGGGATTGTGCTCAATGCCGATGAGCAGAGGACGACCTTCGGAGGATTCGTCAGGCGATGCTCACAGTGATTCGTGCCCCTCACTTGTCGTGCGGTCGATGCGGTACCTCCCGTAGTTGTACAGCAGCAACAGCCACGGCCAGTAGGAACAGGAGGCAGGAAGCAGGAGTGCGACTGCAGGGTTCCAGTCCAGCCATCTGGCCCTCCAGAGGTAATTGGACTAACATCGGTTCATAACATGTTTCTTCTACGATATGTACTGTTGTACCATCAATATGCTTCCCTGCAGCTTTCGCTACACCGTCTTACATCCCTCTGGAGCTAGCACAACATCGACGCATGGAGTGTACCACGAGACGACACGCGCAGCTGGGCATGACAACTGCCCCCTCGGGCACCACAGGAGTCCTTCAGGTTATATCAAAGTTTATTTTTGCTTGGCAAAATTTGGTTTGCAATTATCAATATTTTGGTGAACATGGTTCTACTGTACAGCGGGGGATGTTTTGCTGGCGTGGCACCTCAACGCAGGGCGTGGCATGACAACTGCCACTCGGCCACCACAGGAGGTCCTTCAGGTTATATCAAAGTTTATTTTTGCCTTGCAAATTTGGTTTGCAATTATCAATATTTTGGTGTACATGGTTCCACTCTACAGCACCGGGGATGTTTGCTGGCGCGGGCTCTCCATGCAGGCCGCACGCGGCACGGTTGGGCACGATCTTTCGAGGGGGACGACTTGGAGGACTCGGGCGAGGAGAACAGGAGATACTACAGCTTCCTCTGCAGCTCGAAGGAGCTCCACCACACAGACACAGGACCCCACAGCTGCCACACCGTGCAGACGACTTCGCGCTGCCGTGCCGTACCACCAACCGGCTGACGTACTCCAGGGCAGGTGCGAGCGCAGGGTAAGAAGACAAAGAGGGCTAGAGGTTACGGTCCGGGCCCGTAGTACGTTGCATCAGTGATAGTTGTCTGTTGTATATCATGTTTTATTAATTCTATGTATACTGAAGAACCCTTTACTTTTATTTACGCTTGTCGATCGTTTACATCTATGTTTGTGACGAAACTGATCAAAAACATGAATTTTTTCAGTTTCAATTTACGACGAAGTACATCTAAGCGGTGACAACCGAACACACGTTATTGCATACGAACATAATGAAATTATCTATAAAGAGTACAAACGACACATCAAACGTTCTAGTTATCGTTATTATATGCCTTAGGGAATTTTAAACAGATAACCAAGTAGAGATGTAACTACTGTGTGCAGCGTGGGTAACTTTCTCTTCTTGCCGCCACAGATATGCCTGTCCGGACCGTTCGGACAGGATGAGGATGGTCCAGACTATATAACGCAAAACAACCATTTTGTACAGTTCCGGACCGTCCGTATAGAGTGCGCACGGTCGGACAGTACTCTGTGGCCGCCTGCAAAGTACCGGTCCGGACCGTCCGTATAGGGTGCGGACGGTCCGGACAGTACTCTGGGCCGCCGGCAAAGTAGTCCTGTCCGGACCGTCCGTATAGGGTGCGGACGTCCGGACAGATTTTGCAGGCGGGCCCCAAAACCGCCCTCTGAGAGGGCGGCAAGGGTGCCGCCTGCAAAAGCCGGCTCGGGGTGGCCATTTTTGCAGGCGGCCCACCGGCACCAATAACCGCCCTCTGAGAGGGCGGCAAGGGGGCCGAGCCTGAAAAGGGCCGGCCCCCCCGGCCAGATTTTTACAGGCGGCCCCCTTGCCGCCCTCTGAGAGGGCGGTTTATTGGTGGCCGGGGGGGCCGCCTGCAAAATGGCTGACGGTCCGTGGGCCGCCGGCACAACGGCCGTCAGCCACGTCATCATATCGCCCTCTGGGAGGGCGATTTCAGAGATATCGCCCTCCCAAAGGGCGGCGGGAGTATATTTTTGTAAATTTTTGAAATGAAAATGTGTTTTGTAAATTTTTATTAAATAATATAAAAATAAAAAAATTCGTTTTTCCTCTCGATCTACAGCTGTTTTCAGTAAGCCCAGCACAGCCTATAGAACAAACTTATCACTTTGCCTGTGCCCAATGACATCATGATGTCACAGTCTAAAGGCAGCTGGAGAAAAGAGGAAAGTCTAAATGTGAAGAAGACTTGAAGGCCAGGCAACATCCATGTTCCAGATTGGCCTATGATGGTGGCAATGTCATGTGGAGAAAAATGAGACAGGAACTGATCTATCGGCTGCCCACCATGAGAGCCCAGATCTTGTGTAGCATTTCTCTCATCCAACTTGTCACTGCAACTTAATATTGTACCCCCACATTCACTTAATCTTTGCTTGGGCGGTATAGCTCTTCTAGACTGCTATAGCTGGCTTTCATTCTTTGGAATATCCTTTCCTTTTGATGGTTCTTGGATTTATATATCTTGGTCAGTTGCAGAGATATGATGATGAAGGGAAGGGCCGGCATCATAGCGTGACTGCATGAGCACTGCTGCACTGCTCACGCTGAAGAAAGTGATGAAATAATGTTTAATTTCTTGATATGTTTCAAGTGGTTGGAAGGTCGTTGAGCTGCATGTTTAAAAAGGCAAGAAACATTGCTGATCAATCTATCTATACTTATACTAATTTAATATTTTTTAGAAGCTCCCATATTAACCAGAAAGATTTGGCCATTGATCAGATAGTATTATCATGACCTTAGATCTGCATCTAATATCATGGGCCACATTTAAAATCTATCTATTCTACAAGTTGTGAGAATCAAGACTTGAACTCCAAACTGAATACAATTCGATTTTTAGTAGTCCCAAATTTCATAGTACTAAAACAAGAAAAAGCTACCATTAAGACTCTCAACTGAGTACAACTCGATATTTATTTATTATAAATTTTATAATTATTAAATCATAAAAATATCTTTTAATATTTTTAAATATAAATAACAATAGTTAGTCGTGTAACGCACGGTTTGATGATTAGTATGCTTAAACTATATTTAAATGGCTTGTTCTGGCCTCTTTCTTTTTTTGTCATAGCTCTGCCCTTAAACTTGTGGCTTGAAAACCAACAGATTAGCCAAAAAAAAAATGGAGCTAACATTAATAATGTGGAAAAAAGACTGTCAGAAACAAGCATAGCATTGGGCCAGCACTGCTGCTGACACCCTTGGGCTATGTTTTTTCTTTAAGAGACACTTTTGGGCTTTTGTGGCATATATGTTAGAATTTTTTTGATTTTTATATTTATTTATTAAAAGATTCGCAAAAATAGATTTTTGTTTGAAAAAATTGCAAAAATAGACTCCCGCCGTCCTCTGAGAGGGCGATTTTATGACGTGGCTGACGGCCGTGTCCCCGGCGACGGCGTCAGCCATTTTGCAGGCGGGCCCCGGCCTCCCAAAAACCGCTCTCAGAGGGCGGCAAGGGTGCCGCTGCAAAATGCCTGCGGGGCGGCCATTTTACAGGCGGCCCCTTGCGCCCACTTGGGTGGGCGGTTTTTGGCTTGCCGTCCCAACTAGAGGGCGGTATTTTAGCGTTAATATAGTCCGGACCGTCCGGACCCTATCCGGACAGTTCGGACCAACATGCCGAAAAAAAAGAAAAAAAATTGATTTTAGAAAAATTAATTTTCGAAATCAATTTTTATGTGAGTACCGGCTGCGTCACTATTTCCTAGGCGCATACTGTCGCCCGTTCCTGGCCGCGCCGTTCTCAACAGTAGTTGCATCGCTAGTTTGGATATCAATAGGTTTTTGTATGATAGTTAATGTGTGTTCGGTTGTCACCCGCTCGGAATGTATTTTTCGTCGTGAAGTTGACACTCGAAATTCATATTTTTGATCAGATTCGTCAGAAACGTAGATCGTGAGGAATACGTCGTTTAATCGATGAGCGTAAACGAAGTAAAGTGGTTTTCATCAGGAAACGTAGAATTAATAAACATTATATAAACAGACAAACTATTACAGACACAAAGTATACGGGGCCCATGGACCGTAACCTCTAGGTCTCTTCGACTTCCTACCTGCGCTCGCCCTGTCCCTGGGAGTACGTCAACCGGTTCTGGTGGTACAGCAGGCCAGCGCGGGTCGTCTGCACGGGTGGTGGCAACCGGTGGGTCTGTGTCTGTGGGTGGCGGAGCTCCTTCGAGCTGCGAGGCAGCTAGTATCTCGTGGATTCTCCTCGCGTCTCGTCCTCTGTCGTCTCGTCCTCTAAGTCGTCCCCCTCGAAAGGGAACTCGACCCGGTGCCCGCGTGCTGCGTGCGCCCTGCGTGGAGGAGCCAGCGCCAGCAAACATCGATGGCGCTGTAGAGTGGAACAATGTACACCAAATTATTGATTATTGGCAAATCGAAATTTTGCAAGAGAAAAGTAAACTTTTGATATAACCTGAAGGACTCCTGTGGTGGCACGGGGGCACTTGTCATGCCAGCTGCGCGTGTGGTCGTGTGTGGTAACACTCATGCGTCGACGTGCCTAGCTCCAGAGGGATGTAGGTACGGTATAGAGAAGGCTGCAGGGAAGATATTGATGTTACAACGGTGCATGTCGTACAAGGAAACATATTATGAACGAAGGTTTAGTAGAATTTACCTCTGGAGGGGCCAGATGGCTGACTGGAACCCTGTGGGGCACTCCTGTCCTCGTGTTCCTTGCTGGCCGTGAGGCTTGTGCTGCTGTATATAGACGGGAGGTACCACATCAGCCGCGGAAGTGAGCGCACGAAGCACTGGTGTGCATACGCCTGACGAATCCTCCCGAATGTCGTCCTCACATGTTCGCCGAGTCAGCACGATCCCAGTGTTCCGTCGAACGCCGCGTTGACATCATCTGAATCTGTCGCGCTGCGTCGGCCTATTTCAAATGTGTTGATTATGTGTTAGAACCGTGGCTACCTAGAAAGGGTAAATGACAAAGTGCAAAAGAAATAAGTGACTTACCGCGCGAAAGTAGTCTGGTACGGTGTGGTAGGATACGTGTCGTCCGTAGAGCCGACGTGTGGTGTGGATCACCTGGGGTGGACGTTACGCGTATGCGGGTCCGAGGCTGGCACACCTGAGGTATGTAGGTAATGCATCCTCAGTGTTTGCCACGGAACTCGTCGACGACATCCTCCGTGCAACAACGTAGTCTCCACGTACCGCTGCAGTCGGGATACACTGGGCGCCGGCTGCCTGTCCCTACGATTATACTATTTGCAGAGAGTGCATTTAGAGTACATTAAAGAGTGAGTACATATCCAAAGATCGCAGTTGTACTTACCGGTGACATCGCGCGGCAAGACACCTGTATGGGCATAGGGGAAGACCTGACGTAGGCGTGTGCATACGCGCTGTGGACAGTGGGCCGACGAAGATGTGAACACCAAATGGACTTTCGTCAACCAGTAGGCTGGTCGCCGTGCAAAAGTTACAGAGTCCGAGCGGTGCATCGGGCCGTGATGGCCTGGTGGCCACTATAGGGCTCCCAGACGACGTGTAGGCAGCGCGGTCGACTCATAACGAACTCGGAGTAGGCCCTCTAACTGGTTGTGGGGTGACGCTGCAAAATAAGAAAGATTACAGTCAGTGTTTGTGGGCATAAGTGGTAAACATAGATTTCACATTACGTATCCAGGCGACCATACGTGCATGTGGGCGGTCCTCGGCCACTGCCGTACAAGCCTCCAGGGCGCCCCTGTAGGCAGAGAGCCTGAATAAGAGGACGGCCTATCGCGAAACGTCTGCTGCGCCATAGCTGCAGAAGGAGAGGGCACGGCGAGTAATCGACCTGGATCGGTCTTCGTGCACGGTCACAAAGAGCAGGTATGTCCGCTAGCAAGCCAGATCCCCAGCTCCACTCCTTGCGGTACGTAGCCGTCTATACTCTAGTGTCGGCGATCGCACGATGCGTAGTAGGATCAGTCCCTTGTCCACCGGTGCGTGCCTCGTGACTTGTTGGTGAACAGTAGCTAAGTGGGACCACCGACGAAGCCAGAAGGTAGGCCTCCATGCTCCGCTGCACCCGAGTATTTTCGTCGCGTCGTCGTCTAGTTGTCAAGCTGTAAAGGAAGAGCATAGTATCATCACTGCTTCCTTTATAGGTCGGATGATTGTGAAGCAAATGAATCCGTGACTTACGGTGATGTAGCACCCACGCACTGCGAGGGCCAGTGGTGTAAGGCGGTAGCGACTCAGCATACCAAGCTAGGTAACGCTGCGGGCTCGAACCGAGCAGATATGTCCTGCGCCCAACGTGCCCCGTCAACCGGACTCGACTGCGTCCCCTGCGAGGGGAAGTCTAGCAGGTAGGACACGTCTGCAGTGTGGGAGTCATCTCGCACCGGTAGGTGAACATGTGGGTCTCCGGTTCTCAGCGATCCACCAGCGTTGCAGAAGTGACGGTCAGCTTCCCATCGCTGGGGGTCTTTCTCGTACGGTGGGGCCCTCAGACTAGCCTGCACAGCGGAGAAGTCCAGCGCACACAACCTGCCAAATATAGAACTGTATTCATATCGGGGAAAACATAGATTTGCACAAATGATGTGAATGAATATTCGTACAGTTCTTACCTCTGACGGCCGGGGGTCTATCCCGCAGGAGCTGACGTGAAGGCTGTCCGTGGACGGAAGGTGCTAGCTGGGCATCCTCGACGGCTGACAGGTTAGACCGGACGGTGGACTGGTCGAGACCCCGGTCGCAGCTCTGGGCTAAGGGTACGCCATACCTGCATTACAAATAGAGAGTGTTAGCGTAATTAGTTTTAATGTTTATATGCATTGTTTACATGAATATAAAAAACAACAGTACGATACCATGTCATTCTACAACAAAGATCAAGTATAACTTACACTACACCCCAGCCACCAATGTTCGAGAACGTCTAAGACGGGGTGCGTCTTGAAGTTGTGCCTTCAACTGTAGGACCGACTCCGGCTGAACTCCGACGGTCCAGCTTCTGCTGGGAGTTGAGACTTGGAGCCGGTTTGCATCTTTGGATATGGTTTCATTAGGTTATGACCGTTTGGTCACACTTTGAGCAACGTTTCAGTCTTTCCACCGGCTCTGACTCATCCATTATTACGGATGCGTCTTGTCTTGCGGCGACCTTTTTAGTCCTCAATTTTGTTGGGTCAGGAATGTAGATAGCTTGAGGATTTCCGTAGTAAATGTCCCGCTATACGAAACCGTATATCTCTCCACTCCAGGTATTATAGATTGCTTCTTTTCTGAAATAGGAGAGACAAATAACGTGCTTCGATTCCACACTCACTTCAGGCAATCACATGGGAACATGGCTTTGTGGAGCAAGTAGGTTCTCGGTACGAGCAACTTGCAGGTCCCCGTTCTTCTTTGAGCATCCACATGGGCACAACTTTTTTGCGGTAGATTTCTGCGCATACCCTTGTCGACACACACAATATTTCAAAATCTGTGTTCTTGTGTGCCTTGAGGTAGAGCACGATGTCTTCGGCTTATTACTTTTATCTTGCAGGTACTTAGTGAGCAGGTTCCAAAGAAAGATTTTATTATCCGTCATTGAGGGGCCAGCTGCTCTGAACCGATCTTAAAGTATTTGCATGTGCCATGCAAGATAAATTCAACTATGCCAACAAGTGGGAGCCCTCGAAACACAGCATACCCAGTTATAGACCTCTGCAAATTTGTGGTCATTTATGCAAATCGAGAACTATCCTTGTCATAAACAATGCTCATTTCTCCTTTGGCTCATTCTCAATTCAATTAAAAATTTTCTAACTGAGGATGCAGACCTTCTTCTCATATGAAGTCCGTCAGTTGATAGAGCGGTTCAAGAGCTTGTGGAGCCTCATCCCCTCCAATGGTAGCCCTCCTGGATTTGCTCATCGTTTGTTTTAGAGGTAGTCATCAACCTCCTCCAAAGCTCCTTGAATTTCTTTCTCTTGATTCTGGGCGTTAAGCCTCTTTGAAAAGATCATAGGTGCCTTATTTCTAAACTGTTTGTAGAAATTAGCACCCATATGAAAGCATGCACATCTGCTTTGTTATCAGACCACACTTTATGGTGGGTATCCTTCTCAACACTTTCTCTCAGTTCCTAAATTGCACCGCAGCAGCGGAGTTACGGTCATGTATGAGGCATACGTCTGGTCTCATCCGTACAACTGCTGTTTAACCGTTCTAGGACCAATACCAGTATCAGTGTTCTCACTCTAACAAAAGCGAAAGCCACCGGTAGAACTTGGTTGTTCATCAACTCCAATTGCTGTTTGATTAATAGTGTAATCTATTTTTCCAGCCAGAATGTCATCGATGCAGAGGATAGGACGACATGGATAATGCTGAATGCAAGCACTAGTGTAAAAATACACGTTGCAACACACTTTTTTATTACCATGGTCAATTGATGGAAAGGCATAGTGGTTTAGGTCATAGCAGATCTTCGGATTTTCTCTGAAGACTACAGCCTAAAATAGACGAGGCAAATTTATCATAAGATGCTTCAAATGTGCCAAACCGGTCTCTTACCCCTTCTGTTTTTTGCCCTCAAGCTTATCATAGCTAATTGTATAGTTTTGAATTTCTCTTCAATATGGCCTAATGATTGACCTTTGGTTCGTACCACCAGATATTGTTGAAATATAAGAGTGACGATCTCTGTTGGGCAAAAATGCAGAGGTCATGTTTCTATGATATTTTTCAACACCTGTCAAGTAACATGAATGCTCCGTCACGATTTGAATTGCCAATAATGTTTCCTTTCCTTGAATGCGTGACCCCGTCCCCATGGAAACACCCATACCTTCAGGCATTCACTTCATACACTGAGTTTGTTTGACTTCACGATGAGAACTCCTCTGAAGTGACATGCCCATTGTTTGACTGCCTCCTTTAAATCTTCTACATATGCGTACTTAGCCCCCTGAATGACCTCATTCTGTTGTACTCACGGCACATGATGCGCTCGGAGATAGTAAGCGCAGAGAAGTCTCGTTGCTCCATTCTGCAGTGCATCACGTTGTCTCATCAGACGAGTCATCATACTCTGCTGCTCAGTTTCAGAATCTTGCCTCTAGATTTTTTGGACGATTATCGTGTCGATATATTCTCCCTCATCTGCAACCTGTTGGCTGTTATCTTCTTCATTCTCCTTCTTCATCCCTCCTCATTTTCTTCTATTGTTTCACTATCACCTCCGCTCGTACTTGGACTCCATATCTTGTACGGGCATTGCACCAGGCGTTGTTATTTTTCTCATATATGGACAAAGTATGCCAATGGCCAGCCACGTATGAAATGCATTCTCCACATACCATCTCAAGTGGCAGTGCAATCCACTGGCATCAGTTTTCCCAAAAAAAACTTCAACTACACCGACTGACTACACATACAAGGTTATTCTGCCCTGAGCTGAGGGTCCAGTCGAAACCCTCGCATAGCCAGTTGTTATTGATCAAAATCTTCAGCTGGCCTATTCAATACCCTTAGCTGTTGCCTAAACTCCGACAGATCTAACACCGTCTGACCATATCTCACATTCCTTGCCCATGAAATCAACTGAAAATAATCCTTATTTGACATTCTGTTCATGAAAAATACAGTTAAACTAGTTCCACCCATCTACCTCAAAGAGAACAGTCTAAAACCGTGTTATTCCAGATTTTATAAGTACCATCTGTACAAAATAAGTCATCTAACAGATTAACTAAAAACTACAGATCTATATAGTACTATTTACACATAACCTAGACACATTACTACATCAATTCTTACATACAATAGAAATTGCAAAGGAACATGGATTTTTTACCTGAGGCATCAGCAAAGGGCAGAGCTTCGCTGGCTTTCGCCCTAGCTCAGCTCTCTCCTTTTTTTTTTTCTAATTTGAGTGAATTTTTGACATTTTTGAGTCTGGGAGGGGCGTTTTATACCCGGGGGTAAAGTGCCGGCACCGCCCACCCAGAGGGCGGCAAGGGGCGCTTGCAAAAAACCGCCCTGGAAATGGGCGACTTTGCAGGGCCCCTGGGAGCCAAACCGCCTTTCAGAGGGGCGGTTTTTTGGGCATATTTGCAGGCGGCCCCTTGCCGCCCTCTAAGAGGGCGGTTTTTTGGAGTCCGGGGGCCGCTTGCAAAATGGCTGACGGCCGTCGGCGGGGGGGCCAACGGCCGTCAGCCACGTCATAAAATCGCCCTCTGGGAGGGCGCCAGAGGGCGGCGGGAGTCTATTTTTGCAATTTTTTCAAACGAAAATCTATTTTTGCAAATCTTTTAATAAATAAATATAAAAATCAAAAAAATGGCATGCAGCTTCTAAGTTGTAACCGAAAACAGGAGGCAAAGGAGGGGACAAGAGGAGTGAATACTAGAGAAAAAGAGAGAAAAGCCTAATAATGGGTTGGGCCTGAAGCGTCATGGGCCATAAATCTCCCATACAGGATCGTCCTGCTTCTTCTGTCTTGTCTTTCGCTCGATCTACCGCTGGCATTGACCCTAGGAATTTTTTTTATTTTTATATTTATTTAATAAAATATTTACAAAACTACATTTTCATTTCAAAAATTTACAAAAATATACTCCCACCGCTCTCTGGGAGGGCGATTTTTATGAAATCGTCCTTCCAGAGGACGATTTGATGACGTGGCTGACGGCCGTTGGCCGGGCGGCCCACGGCCGTCAGTCATTTTGCAAGCGGCCCCCCCGGCGACCTGCAAATGGCCAACTCACGGGCCGGCTATTTTGCAGGCGGCCCCCTTGCCGCCCTCTAGAAGGGCGGTTTTTAGCAGCCCCGGTATAAAACCCCCTCCCAGACTCCAAAAATGTTATAAAATTCACCGAAATCACAGAAAAAAAAGAAGAGAGAGAACTGAGAGCGAGCCTGAACGAAAGTAGCGAAACACTGTCAGTTTGCTGATTCGTCTGCAAGTAAAATCTATTATCCCTTTATAATTTCTATTTCTATGCACAAATTGATGTAGTATTGTACTGGTTATGTGTATAGTACAATATGAAAATAAGTTGTTACTTGTAGATCTGTAGGTTTTTAGTTAATCTGTTAGATGATTTAATTTTTGTAGAGATGTGAGGAGAATATTGGTACCTAGTTTAACTGTATTTTTTCATCAACAGAAATGTCAAATAAGATGATATTTCAGTTATTTCACGGGCAAGAGAATGTTAGATATGGTCCAGAAGGGGTAGATCTGCCGGATTTTAGTTCAACTGCTAAGCAGATTGATAGACCAGCTGAGAGAAGTTTTGGGTCAGTGTACAACTGGCTGATGCGAGGGTTTCGACTGAACCCCAAGCTCAGCGCAATAACCTTGTATGTAGTAGTCAGTCGTGCAGCTGAAGGTTTTTTTTGGGAACTGATGCCGGTGGATTACACTGCCACTTGAAGATGGTATGTGGAGAATGGATTCCAACGTGGTTGGCCACTGGGCATACTTGTGTCGATATATGAGAAAGATAACACCGTTGGTGCAATGCCCGTGCAAGATGATGAGGGTCTAAGTACGGTGGGAGGTGATAGCGAAACAATGAAAGAAAATGAAGGAGGGAATAAAGAAGATAGACAGCCAATAGGTGTGGCAGATGAGGGAGAACAAATCAACACCATCGTCGAAGAAATGGATAGGGAAGATTCTGAAAACGAGCAAGTAGAGCATGATGATTCGTCTGATGAGGACACCGTGATGCCTGCAGAATGGAGCAACGAGGACTTCTCTGGGCTTGCTATCTCCGAGGGACATTATATGCTATGGGAGTACAAAGAGAATGAGGTCATCTAGGGGGCTAAGTATGCATATGTAGAGGATTTAAAGGAGGCAGTAAAACAGTGGGCCGTGTCACTTCAAAGGGAGTTCTCGGTCGTGAAGTCAATTAAATCTGTGTATGAGTGAAGTGCATAAAGTATGGGTGTCCATGGCGGGTGCACGCATTCAAGAGTGAATGGAAAGATTATTGGCAAGTTTCAATCGTGACTGAGCATTCATGTTATTTACCCGGTGTTAAAAAATATCACAGAAACATGACATCTGCATTTGTTGCAATAGAGATGTACTCCCATATTGTCAATAATCTGGGGTACGAACTAAGGTCAATTGTTAGACATATTGAAGAGAAATTCAAATACACAATTAGCTATGGTAAGACTTGGACGGCAAAACAGAAGGTTGTAGAGATAAGATTTGACACATTTGAAGCATCCTATGATAATTTGTCTCGTCTGTTAGGCTGTATTCTTCAGAGGAATCCGAAGACGTGCTACGACCTAAAAGCCTTTCCATCAATTCACCATGGTAATAAAAGTGTGTTGCAACGAGTATTCTTTGCATTAGGTGCTTGCATTCAGGCATTTGTCCATTGTCGTCCCATCTTCTGCATCAATGGGACATTTCTGACCGAAAAGTACAGAGGGCAGATCTTAATAGCAATTGGAGTTGATGGGAATAACCAAGTTCTACCAGTGGCTTTTGCTTTTGTTGAGAGTAAGAACACTGATAGCTGGTATTGGTTTCTAGAAAGGGTTAAGTCTACAGTTGTACCGATGAGACCAGACGTATGTCTTATACATGATCGTCACGCTGGCTTGTTGCGTGCAATTGAGGAATTAAAATATGGATGTCTTGAGAAGGGATACCCACCAAGGTGGTCTGATGTCCAAAGCAGATGGTGCATACGTCATATGGGTGCTAATTTCTACAGACAATTTAAGAATAAGCACCTTATGGATCTTTTCAAGAGGCTTTGCGCTCAGAATCAAGAGAAGAAATTCAATGAGCTTTGGAGGAGGTTGGATAAGCTGACCTCTAAACTAACAGATGAGCAGTTCAGGAGGGCTAGCATTGGAGGGGATGAGGCTCCACAAGCTCTTGGATCTCTATCAAGTGACGGACCACATATGAGAAGAAGGTCTGCATTCTCAGTTAGAAATTTTCAGATTGGACTGAGAATGAGCCAAAGGAGAAATGGGTATTGTTATATGACAAGGATGGTTCTCGGTTTGGCATAATGATCACAAATTTGGCAGAGGTTTATAACTGGGTGATGCGTGGTGTTCGAGGGCTCTCACTTGTATCTTCATATGCAAGTACTTCAGAGATCGGTTCAGAGCAGCTGGGCCCTCAATGACGGACAATAATCTTTTCTTTGGCACACTACTAACGAAGTGTTTGCAAGATAAAAGTAAAAAGGTCCGAAGACATCGTACTCTATCTCAAGGCACACAAGAACATAGATTTGAAATATTATGTGTCGACAAGGGCATGCGCAGAATCTACCGCAAAAGAGTTGTGCAAGAGTGCGTGCTGAAGGAAGACGGGACCTGCAAGTGCTCGTGCCGAAAACCTACTCTGCTCCACAAGCCATGCTCTCACGTTATTGCCGCGAGCGGTAAGTGCGGGATAGAAGCACGCTATTTTGTCTCACCTTATTTTAGGAAAGAAGCAATTTATAATACCTGAAGTGAAGAGATATACGGTTTCGGTATTGCGGGTATATTTACTATGGAGCATACTCAAGCTATGTACATTCCTGACCCAACAAAATTGAGGGATAAAGCAGGTCGCCGTAAGACAAGACACATTTGTAATGACATGGATGAGTCAGAAGCCGGTGAAAGGCATAAACATTGTTTAAAGTGTGACCAAATAGGTCATACATATAAGAAATGTCCAAAGGATGCAACCGGTCCAAGTGTGGTGGAAGCTGGACCGTCGGGTTCAGCCGCTGATGGCAGTCATCCTACGGGTGAAGGCACAACTTCAAGACGACCCCGTCTTAGGCGTTCTCAAACAATTGGTGATGCTATGGTGTAGTGTAAGTCTATACTAGTTCTATCATGTAACAATGCTATAAACTTTAACAATAATTAACGCTAACTCTCTATTTGCATGCAGGTATAGCGTACCATACACCGGAGCTGTTGGACCGAGGTCTCGACCAGTCCCACCGGTCTTACCTATCAGCCGTGGAGGGTGCCCACCTAGCCACCTTCTGTCCACGGCCTTTACGTCACCTCCTGCGGATAGACCCTCGGTTCCGTGAGAGGTAAGAGCTATATAAATATTCATTCACATCATTTGTGCATATCTATGTTCCCCAATATTGTTTACAGTGCTATATTCTGCAGGTTGTGTGAGGCTGGACTTCTTCCGCTGTGTAGGCTAGTTGAGCCCACACCGGACGAGAGAGACCCCGCCAAGCGATGGGACGCTGACCGGTCACTTCTGGTAGCACTGGTGGATCGCTGGAGACCGGAGACCCACACGTTCCACCTACCGTGCGGCGAGATGACTCCCACACTCCAAGACGTGTCGTACCTGCTAGGACTTCCCCTCGCAGGAGACGCAGTCGGCCCGATCGATGGGGCGCACGATTGATCGCAGGACATCACTACTCGGTTCGAGCCCGTGCATCGTCGACCTGAACTTGGACCCCCGGGTTCGCTACCGCCTTACACCACGAACGGCCCCTCGTAGGCTTGGCTGTTACAGTTCACCGTAAGTCGCGGATTCCTTTCATTTACAATCATCCGATCTACAGAGCAACAGAGCTGCTGACTATAATCTTCCTTTACAGCCTGATAAGCTAGACAATGCCGCCGATGAATGCTCGGTGCGGCGGAGCATGGAGGCATACCTGTTGTGGCTGTTCGGGTGGGTGATGTTCACCAGCACTCACGGGCACACAGTGGACAAGGGACTGATCCACTACGCTCGTGCGATCGCCGATAACGAGGACGGCCGCGTACCGCAGTGGAGTTAGGGATCTGCTGTGCTAGCGGCGACGTACCGTGCTCTTTGTGACACGTGCACAAAGACTGATCCAGGTGCGATTATCGCCGGTTGCCCTCTTCTTCTACAGCTATGGGCGGCCAAGCGGTTCGCGATAGGCCGTCCTCTGATTCAGCACTCTTCCTACGAGGGCGGCCCTGGAGGCTTGTACAAGCAGTGGCCCAAGGACCGTCCGACTATGGGGACCGTATGGTGTCGCCGTGAGGTACAAAATGTGAAATTCTATGTTAGCACTTATGCGCAAACACTGACGTGTAAGCTTTTCCTATTTTGCAGCGTCGTTACGCTCACAGGCAGGTTAGGAGGGCCTACTCCGAATTTGTTATGGAGTTCGACCGCCTGCTGCCCAGCGACGTCGTCTGGGAGCCGTATAGTCCGCAAGCCATTGCGGCCCGTGCACCGCTCGGACTCTCTACTCTTTGCACGCACGAACAGACATACTGGATGACGACAGTACCGTTGGTGTTTGACATCTTTGTCGAGCCCCACTCTCCGCAGCGCGTGATGCAACAGTTCAGACTACGTCAGCACTCCCCTGTGCCCGTGGAGATCGTTGTGCCGCGCAATGTGCACCGGTTAGTACAATTGCGATCTTTATTTAGTACTACAACTATTTAATGTAGTCTAATGCACTCTCTGTAAATAGATATAATCGTAGGGGACAGGCAGCCGGCGTTCAGTGGTATCCTCGACTGTACAAGTACGTGGAGGACTGGTTGTTGGTGACGGAGGAGGTGATCGACGAGATACATCCACACACTGAGGAGACCTACCTAGAATACCTCACGTGGTACCAGGCCCGTACCCACACACGCGTAATGTTCACCCCAGATAATCCACAGCCACACGTCGCCGCTACGACGGACACATATCCTAGACACCGTGATCAAGACTACTTCCGCGCGGTACGTCACATTATCTTTATACTTTGCTATTCCGTTTGTACATGTCCACGGTTCTAACACATGTTCATGTCACATTTGAAATAGGCCGACGCAGCGTGACAGGTTCAGGCTGATGTAAACGCGGCGTTCAGACGGTTGGACAGTGGGATCGTGCTGAATGCAGATGAGCAGAGGACAACCTTCGGGAGGATTCGTTAGGCGATACACATAGTGATTCGTGTGCTCACTTGTCGTGTGGTCGATGCGGTACCTCCCGTAGTTGTATAGTAGCAACAGCCACGGCCAGCAAGAACAGGAGCAGGAGCAGGAGTGCGACCGCAGGGTTCCAGTCAGCCATCTGGCCCCTCCAGAGGTAAATTCGACTAACCATCGGTTCATAACATGTTTTCTTCTACAACATGTACCATTGTACATCAATATGCTTCCCTGCACATCGACGCATGGAGTGTACCACACACGACCACACGCGCAGCTGGGCATGACAAGTGCCCCCCGGGCCACCACAGGAGGTCCTTCAGGTTATATCAAAGTTTATTTTTGCCTTGCAAAATTTTGGTTTGTAATTATCAATATTTTGGTGTACAGGGTTCCACTCTACAGCGCTCGGGATGTTTGCTGGCGCTGGCTCCTCCACGCAGGGCACACGCGGCAGCGGTTGGGCACCGGATCCTTTCGAGGGGGACGACTTGGAGGACTCGGGCGAGAAAATCTAGGAGATACTAGCAGCCTCGCAGCTCGAAGGAGCTCTGCCACCATAGACACATGACCCACTAGCTGCCACACCCGTGCAGACAACCCGCGCTGGCCGTGCCGTACCACCAGACTGGCTGACGTATTCCCAGGGGCAGGTGCGAGCGTAGGGTAGGAAGACAAAGAGAGCTAGAGATTACGCTCAGGGCCCGTAGTACGTTGTATCAGTGATAGTTTGTCTGTTGTATATCATGTTTTATTAATTCTACATATATTGAAGAAACCCCTTTACTTCATTTACACTCGTCGATCAAACGATATGCTCCTCACGATCTATGTTTGTGACGAAACTGATCAAAAACATGAATTTTCGAGTTTCAATTTCACGGCGAAAGTACATTCCGAGCGGTGACAACCGAACACACGTTAATTGCATACGGACATATTAAAATTATCCATCCAAAGAGTACAAACGGCACATGAAACGTTTCTAGTTATCATTATTATATGTCTTAGGGAATTTTAAACAGATAACCAACTAGAGATGCAACTACTGTGTGCAGCGTGGGTACTTCCCCTTCCTCGCCGCCTCCGGCCCAGCTTCCTTTGCACGCCGTGCCCTCTCCCGCTTCCTCTCCCTATCTGCCTCACGGGCTTCCTTCTCCTGCCGCTCCTTCTCCTCCTTCCTCTTCTGCTCAGCCTCCCACTTTTCTTCTGCCGCTCAAAGACGTTCGAGGTAGTCCCTGTGCCATTCCTGCGACATGTGAAGATACCGTGCGTCCTGTGGACGGATCTCCATATCTATCCACTGCACAAAGTCGCACAGAGGCGGAGGAGGCTTCGGTGCCTTAACATATACAAATTTGCTAGCTCAAAGGTTCAAATATTTCGTAGTACAAAATAATTCGTATTACCTCTAGTTTCTTCGCCTTCCCCTTCTTCCCTTATGGTTTCGGCTTCTCCAGGGAGTAGGCGTAATTTGTACACATCCAATACCTTTGCCGGTATGTGTAATCATTCTCACTTATTGCAACTTTGCAATTATCTCCACATCAACACATCGGCGGAGGCTCGTCAATCGGAGGTCGTAGATGAATGGACATACCGGATGCATCCATAGCAACCTACATTATAATCAAATAAACACAAGTTATAACTCACTAGGCCAAAAATATCTTATACAACTACTTACCTAGGGTATACTACACATGACTACAAAAAATGAAATATCATCGTCCACATTTTCATCTCCCGAGCGTTTCTCAAACTAGTGCTACTCATCTAGTAAAAAAAGCTAACTTCTCTCATGCGCTATATCAATGTCCTTAGCTGTTATGCTCAACTACAATAGATCTACATTCTGTGAAACAAACATAACATTTATTTATCTGTGAAAAAATTGGTCTAATACTACACATACTACATTATTTGATGAATATAAATAGAAATTGCAAAGAGACATCAAATATTACTTGCAGACGAATCCGTAAACCGGCAGTGCTTCGGCGCTTCCGTTGTCCTTCACTCTCAGCTCTTTCTTTTTTTCCTGTGATTTGTATGAATTTTATGACATTTTTAGAGTCTGGGAGGGGGTTTTATACCGGGGGAGCTAAAAACCGCCCTCTGAGAGGGCGACAGGGGGATCGCCTGCAAAAAATCCGGCCGGGGGGCCGGCCATTTTGCAGGCGGCCCCCCAGCCTCCTAAAAACCGCCCTCCCTGCAAAATGGCTGACGGCCGTGGGCCGTCCGGCTAACGGCCGTCAGCCACGTCATCAAATCGCCCTCTGGAAGAAAATTGCCCTTCCAGAGGGCGGTGGGAGTATATTTTTGTAAATTTTTGAAATGAAAATGTAGTTTTGTAAATATTTTATTAAATAAATATAAAAACAAAAAAAAATTCTTGACCGTAGTACGTGAAGAGAAACAACAACAAAACATAGGTACTGGGATGGGCCATTTTTTATGGTGAGAACTTCCACATCTCTTTTTATATACTGTTTCCCATATTATTAATGTATGGAGTGCATCGACCTATGATATAAGTTCCAACTGTCAATATATGTTTCGCAGATGTTTATGCATGTATTGTCACAACTACTGTTTATTGACTTCTTTTAACAGCGATGGCAAGCAAGTTGTCATTGTTAAAACTCAAGGCATTTTCTTATTTATGGTGCCCACTTCTGAACAAGTTTGCTTTTGTATGAACATGGTGCTTAGCTGCATCACTTAACAATTGTACTACATGACTGTTCATATTTATATCTGGGGTGAACATCATTTTAGTCATATATATACGTTAGTCAATTACTTTTTTTCTCATTTTTTGTTGCAAACAGCTTACACTTTGTTTACCATAGAGACAACAACACAGGAGATGGGAACTGCTGTCCAAAACAACTTGATCTGCATGTATAACTTTTTTCCCCAGCAGCCCACTGCTTGTTAGAAGTTTCACAAAACTACAGATATTTTATGTTGAAAGTCACCTTCTCTTTTACAATATCATGCATTTAGTTGAAAGTTTTTAGTCTTCTTAGTTAAAAGTTTGTTTTACTTAGCTCCCCGCTCAATTACTATCCCTACTTACCCTCTCCTAGAAAATAAAGAAAAATTTCATCACAATCACATGAAATTCTCTTAATCACTTGTACAATATATTTTTTTCTTTACAAAGAGATACTCAACCCGGCCTGCATGCGGTGCAGCCACGCGGAATGCGAAGGGCCACACGAAAACCTCACGCATGGAAACCTCGTGCAGTCCCTTTCCATGTGGAAAGGGGAAAGACGGACGTGAGGAAAGGGAAACAGAATAGGACTGACTCCTGCACGGAGCGCGCGTCACTTAGCGAGACCAAGCGCACACATGGAGTAGCCATTCTAAGTACTCCGTCCGTCTTAAAATATAGCTAATTCTACTCTCTCCGTTTTAAAAAGATTTTATTCTTAGCCCATTTCACTTATACCAATATAGAAATAAAAGACTAGAATACTCTCTACTTTACTAAACTCCAAGGCATTTGTCCCCTACTTTAACAAGCTCTAATACATTTAACCCACACTTTAGCAAACTTTGATGCATTTGTCCTCCACTTTTATAAACTTCAATGTATTGATTATTCCAAAGATAAAATCTTTGTGAGACAAATGAGATGGCCTAAAGGCGAAATTATTTTGGGACGGAGTAGTAGTATTTAAATTTGTACAACTTCTTGTCACGTCCAGAATTTCCATCCAACATTCTGGAGTTTTATTGTGTGAGAATCCTCGTCCAGGAATCAACCGAGACACACACGATATAATTGATAATCAAAGTAATTGTTTACATATCGAAAGTATTTATTATAGAGGTGAATGTTACCTCACAAAATAATAAAATATCTAACAGCGGTAAACAACTAAGGTAACATGACGAAACCCACTCCACGAGCTTGATCGGGACTCCCGCTTAATCTTCCAAGTAATTCTCCTCGTTGTAGTATTCTTCTGAATGATGATTGTTGATTGCAAAGTGAGTACATGAAATACTCTGCAAGCCATACAACAAATATGCAAGTGCACAAGATAACAAAGGATGTCATAATATGGCTCAAATTTGCATAAAAATATTTAATAAAATATTTAAGAGGGTAATAAAGCATTAGTTATTAAACAATATTAATTAACACTATACAACTCACCAACACGGTATAGGCCCAACCACTCCAACTTCCTGGAGTTAAACATATTCCACCATTCAACAATCAAATTTAGGTAGTGTGGAACTAATCACAGAAAACATTGTTAGGCTCGCCCTTAACCGTGGGCACGGCTATTCGAATAGTTTTACTCTGGCCAGAGGTATACCAATTTACCCACAAGACACAACTCTACAACACATTACTGTGCGCCTTAATACCACCATGGTACCTCGGAAAGGAATTGTGACAGGATTATCCATGTAACTCGCACAATAGGAGAGCCTCCGACCGAACCTCTGGTCTCCAGTAGGGTGATCAAGTACCTTCCCGTGAGACGGTTTGACGCCCGAAGCATGGTCTTATTGTCACTACCATGTGTAGACTTATATCAGCCACAAACATGCCCTGGTGCCTCGTACTGAACTCGGCACACTTCAAACTCCTGCTATCCCATTCTAGCTTGTGGTTAGCACGAGTGTTGCTTCGCAACAAGTAGTCCACGAACCGGTCCTTAATTGTCACGAGCACCGCTAGCAACATTCACAACCCTGGTGCTCGCAACCCACCTTTCATCAAGTTTTAGTGAACCATTAAATTATCCTCGTACGACCACTGTCGTAAATGGATCATCATTTCTTGTGACTGAATAATAGTATAGAAATTACTGTTACAGTCCAGAAGTTATTCTATAATTTGATACGCATAGCTAAGCAGGGTCCTAGAGTTGTTCTAGCTAACTAGTAAATAAAGCTAGTTAGTCAAAATTATTCTATAGGTACAATGTCAAGTAATCAAATCAAAGGAGCCATAAACAAATGTTAGGGTTTCCCTGTTCCAATGACATTCCAAAATAAATGCAGAGTTGAAGGAAAACATAGCTTTAAACATAGGAACAATATGCTCAAATGGGTGGAGGAATCTATGTGACTTGCCTTACTGCTCCTCACAAGCCTCAGAATTCTCCTCGAAAAATTGCGGCTCTTCCTGAACGTTGGCGGCTAAAGGCAAATAACAAAAACGAGCAAAATAGTACATCAACACACATGAACAGTGCAATATTATATTTTTAATGGGTAGATCTTGATTTTTAAAGAATTTTGCAAGTTGAATCACCCCAAACGGACTTTGGATAAATTAGTTATGAATTTTAGAAGTTTAAACCCTTTTAAAAGCTTTTAAAAGAATTAAACTAATTTATTGCATCATCAGGGAGAGAAAGGGGAATGGGCCGGCGGCTGACAAGTGGAGCCCATTGTCGGCGAGAGGAAGGGATGCCGGTCCATGATAGACCGAGTCCATAGGGGTCCATGAACTCATCCAACGGCTAGGATCTAAAGGGAGTCGGACTAGACGGCCCAGATTGAATCCACAGTCTAGGTTAGATCGAAGGGTTGTGATCTAACTAGGGTGGATCGGACGGCTAGGATAGATCAGATGACCGACAACTCGGATTAGATCTGACTGGATCCGAGCTGGCGCCTACTCGGCAACCACGTCGGCAACAAAGTTGGCACCGGCGACGGCAGCGGCGATGGCACAGGAACCGATGGTCACTGGCGATCGGCGGCACGACGACGCGCGTAGAGTACCAGAACGGATGAAGGGATCACGGTGATGCTTACCGAGTACTGACCGACTGAGATTGGTGACAAGAGCGGCCGATGACGGTCTTCAGATCCTCGGCGGCAGCGAGGTTCCAGAGGTCTCCAGCGGTCCAGAGACGGCGACCAAGCTTTTTTGGCCTTCGGCGAAACTCACAGAGGCGGCTATGTTTCCCTTCAACTCTGCATTTATTTTGGAATGTCATTGGAACAAGGAAACCCTAACCTTTGTTTATGGCCTTTTTGATTTGATTACTTGACATTGTACCTATGGGATAATTTTGACTAACTAGCTTTATTTACTGGTTAGCTAGAACAACTCTAGGACCCTGCTTAGCTATGCCTAGCAAATTATAGAATAACTTCTGGGCTGTAATAGTAATTTCTATACTATTATTCAGTCACAAGAAATGATGATCCATTTACGACAGTGGTCATACGATGATAATTTAATAGTTCACTAAAACTTAATGAAAGGTGGGTTACGAGCACCATGGTTGTGAATGTTGCTAGCGGTGCTCATGACAATTAAGAACCGGTTCGTAAACTATTTGTTGCGAAGCAACACTCGTGCTAACCACAAGCTAGAATGGGATAGCAAGAGTTTGAAGTGTGCGGAGTTCAATAGGAGGCACCAGGGCGTGTTTGTGGCTGATATAAGTCCACACATGGTAGTGACAATAAGACCATGCTTCGGGCGTCGGGCCGTCTCACGGGAAGGTACTTGATCATCCCTACCGAAGACCGGAGATTCAGCGGGAGGCTCTCCTATTGTGCGAGTTACATGGATAATCCTATCATAATTCCTTTCCGAGGTACCATGGTGGTATTAAGACGCACAGTAATGTGTTGTGGAGTTATGTCTTGTGGGTAAATTGATACATCTCTGGCCAGAGTAAAACTATTCGAATAGTCGTGCCCATGATTAAGAGCGAGCCTAGCAATGTTTTCTGTGGTTAGTCCCATACTTCCTAAACTTGATTGTTGAATGGTGGAATATGTTTAACTCCAGGAAGTTAGAGTGGTTGGGTCTATACCGTGTTGGTGAGCGGTGTAGTGTTGATTAATATTATTTAATAACTAATGCTTTGTTACCCTCTTCAATGTTTTATTAAATATTTTTATGCAAATTTGAGCCATATTATGCCATCCTTTGTTATTCTGTGTACTTACATATTGTTGTGTGGCTTGCAGAGTATTTCATGTACTCACCTTGCAATCAACAATCATCATTCAGAAGAATACTACAACGAGGAGGATTACTTGGAGGATTAAGCGGGAGTCCCGGTCAAGCTCGTGGAGTGGGTTTCGGCACGTTACCTTAGTTATTTACCGCTGTTAGATATTTTATTATTTTGTAAGGTACCATTCACCTCTGTAATAAATACTTCTGATATGTAAACAATTGCTTTGATTATCAACTATGTCATGTGTGCTTCAGTTGATTCCTGATGAGGATTCTCACACGATAAAACTATAAAATTTTGGATGGAAATTCTGGACGTGACACTTGTTCACCTACTTTCACATCTTAACCAATCATAATTATCTCATTTAATTTATTGATTTGCTTTGTAATCTCAATCAATCACAACTAATTTTCATCTCAATCTTAATCCCTTAAAAAAACATAAGTAGTTATATTTTGAGACATCGAGAGTAATTGTCGTTTGTACTAGCTAGCTTGCTGCATACACATGGTCGTATGGTTTAGGTAAGGATCGGTACAAATTATTGACGTGCCATGGCTCCACAGATTAGAAAGGGCTGGCATGAAAGCTGCCTAGGAGTACCTCTTTGTTCGATGCAGCAACTGAGGTTCAACCTTATATGGTGGTAACCACCCAGGTTACGCACCGCTATGCTACGCTCTGTGTTGCAGTATCATTTTTCTCTACACTTTAAGGAAGCAGAAGAGGAAGAAGAAAAACTGAAAAACCTCACCTCGATCACTTTGTCTTTATTCTAACTGTGATGGACATGTAGTGGAGCACGAATGCAATAGTTCCGACTATAGATATTCGTCTTATTTATAAATTGATGCATATATAAAAAATATGAGTCATGTTTAAAGTTTTGTTAATAATAAACTAGGTCATAACAAAATAAATAATACTTACTTAAATTATTTAAATAAAATAAATAATAAAAATAAACAGGTTATTTTTTAAAAAAAAAAGACCGGAGGGAGTACTTGGGTGGCCACCACACCTGCGTCCTGCTGCTCTGGTCGAATTTTTACTGTTACTAATTTAATTTTTTTTTAATTTACAAAACTAATTTTCGGTTTGAATCATTTGCAAAACTAGTCTCTTGCCGCCCTGGGCCACGGCGGGATTTAAAAACCGCCGTGGCCCAGGGCGGCGAATGGCATCCCGTCACCCGGGGCTAACGGCTCCGGCGGCCGTTAGCCGCGGGGAGGCCACGTGGATTCGCCGCCCTGGGGGACGGCGGCGAATGCCCCCAGGGGGCCGAATGCAAAATTGCATTCGCCGCCCTGGGGGACGGCGGTTTTTAGCATAGTAAACGGACGGTCCGCACAAGGATCGGACCGTCCGAATCCAAGGGGCCGCCTGCAAAATTTTTTTTTTCTTTTTTTTTGATATTTTTTTCTCAACTAGCAACACGAGAATAGCAAAATCTCATGAAGGTGCAGCTTAAACCGATGTAAGATGTGGCCTGTAGAAAATTACGAGTGTGCTTTAAAAACCGTGCTGAAACTTCGGACCTCAAAAACTCAATCTTCCCGGCCGAATTTCGTAAAATTTTTTTGGACAAACCCGACAAAGTGGGGGGGAAGCGGATGTAAAATTTTCTGTAGATGTCCGTAGAGTACTTATTTGCCCGATTCCGAGACCGTATGCAAAAGTTATGACTGTTTTAAGGTAGTTAGCGCACGTTACAACAATTTGCCGTCGATTCGGACCGTCCGATCGCTGTGCGGACGGTCCTATGCATTCGCCGCCCTGGGGGACGGCGGCGAATGCCCCCAGGGGGCCGAATGCAAAAGGGCGGCGAATGCAATTTTGCATTCGGCCCCCTGGGGGCATTCGCCGCCGTCCCCCAGGGCGGCGAATCCACGTGGCATCCCCGGGGCTAACGGCGGCCGGCGCCGTTAGCCCCGGGTGACGGGGATGCCATTCGCCGCCCTGGGCCACGGCGGTTTTTAAATCCCGCCGTGGCCCAGGGCGGCAAGAGACTAGTTTTGCAAATGATTCAAACCGAAAATTAGTTTTGTAAATTTTAAAAAAAATTAAATTAGTAACAGTAAAAATTCTGCTCTGGTCCGTGGGTCACCGAGCGTGGCAGCCGATTGTACGGACCTTGCGGCGCTCAACACTAATATGACATATCATAGAGCCAAGTGGCCGCTCGATCAGCTTGGCTCCTTCACTAATTGATCCTATCCTTTTTGTCATCTTCTTTGTACTCTTTATTCTCTCTCTGTATAGATGATTGCTTATGACCAAGTTGGTGTATAATACATAATTATGATGTATTCATATTATTTGTTTAAATATATAAAAGTTGTCTTTCGGCCCTTTTAGTCCTCTAAAGGTTTAGTAGATTGAGATTAAGGACCGATTTGGTTTATAGCCAAAATTAGTCTTACTAATATTTAGTAATTTTAATAGTGCTTATTATTTATTTGGATTGAAGCCAAATTTTATTTTTGGCCTCAAGCCAACCCAACCCTAAAAAATTCCCAGTCAATTGTCGTTTGGCCGTTTGATTAGCATTTAAGGGTGCAAATCAAATACTGTTCTTCCTCTTCCGCAATGAACCATGTCCGTTTCATTGATCATTGGGAGCAAGCAAAAAAGAGAGAAGAGAGCAAGATTGGAGTTGTAAGAAGATGCTCCTGCCGTTGGATTCCAATGGAACGGGTAGCATCTAGTAATTCCAATTTAACAAGATCTTAGTCACCTGGTACATGGTGATGTGGTAAAAATTTTCTACCGGGTAGACATGTCACGAGAAAGCTAAACTCCACCGCGCGTTCTACGCGAATGCCTCCAGTGAGGTTTTGAACTTTGGTTCACAACACGCATGCACTGCTCCCACCGTCCCGCGCGTCAAAGCCACAAGGAGAAGCACCATCCTGCCCACCAGACTGGGCCATTGGCCCTTAAGATTGAATGGGCCCAATGAGTACTTTTCTGCATTGTCGTCTTTTAAGTGTTTTTAACAAATTTAAATTTTGAATAGAAATTATTGAGTTGCCCATGCTTTGGTTTTTTCAATGGTTTAAAACTTTCTACTGGAAATTTGAAAACTTCAATCAGTATTTAAAACTTTCAACTCAAACTAAAAACTTTCTACTAAAGATTTAAAAAAATCTACTCAAAATTTGAAGCTTTAAACTCAAATTTAAAACTTCATACTAAAATTTTAATAACTCTATCCAAAATTTAAAACTTTCAACTCAAATTTTAAATTTTTCTACTAAAAATCTAAAAAACTCTACTCAATTATGAAATTTTTATGTCAAATTATGAAACTTTCAGCTCAAATTTTCAAAACATTGTACTCAGATTTTTAAAACTTTATACTCAGAACAAAGATTAAACGGATTAAGCAAGACTTCTAAGCATTTCTTGACTCGCGTGGGATGATGCATGTCGGCGTGCATGACTTACCTCCCACTAGAGTTTCCTCACTGCCGCTTTCTGTGTAGTTACTGTGGTAATCAGGCTTAGTGCCGAAGTGTGGTAACGGTAAGAGCCCAATAACTCCACTAGGTTAAAAAAATGAATTTTTGGTAAATTTCACCCGGTTTTTCCACCGTTCATCACGATAACTAGCGGTTACCCCATCCGGTTTTTCTACTGTTCACCGTAGTGACCATATGGTTACCGTGGTTACCGTCTAGATATGGTAACTCCCCCTCCCCGATAAGCTAAAAAAACCTACCTCCTACATGACACGAGCACGCGTGCCACCACCCGGCATGTCTATTTTGGGAAAAACAGGATTGATAGACTTAGTAGTAGTAACGTACTCCATCCGTCCCTAAAAGACTGTAGTTTTAGTCTAAAGATTTATCACATAAAGAGTGTATTTTCAGAGTGGAGACTATTATACCTCTTTAATACCAATTCATTGTTTTAACCACCCAACCAATAGTATTATCCCCTCCTTTTTTTTCTCTCTCCTTCTTGTTTTCTATCCGTATTAATTTAAGGTATGATAGTTTTTTAACCTCCTGCTTAATGTCTCTTTAATTAGCTAAAAATACATTCTTTTAGGGAGTAACACACCCGTGAATTCACCATCTCTTTCCCATTTTGGTTACTTCTGTTTTGCCTTTTGTCGTGCTACTGTTTTGACGAGTAGCTTTGATGAAAGAACAAAAGTGAAACACAGAAAAATGTAGGAGGCCAGAAAAGTTATCATACGAAAGATGGACTTACGTGTTATGTGTACGTAGGCATCGGTTGGAAATTCAGCGCTCCTATACGTACGATTTTTGGTTCACGACGGTTGTACGACAAAATACTTCTCTTTTAGCGTTTATTTAATGTTTATAAATTCTGATCGCACCCGTGTTACGTGCCCCGTGCGGCCGTATCGTCCATCGTATTAAAATCGTACGGAAAAAAATGTACGTACAGTATTTTCCGTTGGAAATTATACGGAGCTTGCCAGCCTTGGCATATCAACATACGGAGACGGAGTAATCCAATTCGGGAGTAGCGCGCGAGTCCCCGAGCGCCACCGCTTCGTGGATCGACGGGGCAGAATGCTTAGCGCCAATCCCCGGTGGACGCGCGTGGCTGCCGACTGTACGGACCGCCCGCCCCCATGGCCGGTGGCATTGGACCGTCTAGGCTACTACTCCTCCTTTTCTCTCTTGGTCGTAGACGTCGATGGCTGGGTTCATTTCCCCAGCTAGCTACTCTAGTTTGGACACGTCCAAGACCCATTGGCCCCCACCGCCAGGTCACCCGCCCACAAGTCCACGCACGCCGCGGAAACCAAGCTGACCGCGTGAGCCACCCACCGCAAGGAAGATCGCGGAGCGAGCGAACGAGGCCTTTAAATTCCGAGAAGATAGGTAGTGAGTTTAACTTTTGGTTTCTAATTTATTTTATTTATTTGATAACTTATATATTTTTATAATCTAAATAGAAATCTAAATTATTTAAGAAATCTTCTATCAATTAAAGATTTTAAGTGAAATTACATATAGCTCTCCAAACAGGTCGGGACAACTTGTGGCTAGGAGGGGCGCCACGGAAGGGCCGGGAGGTCGCACACGCGTCCGGCCCGCCTTACTTTGGCACGTGTGCCCCTCCGTCGCCGCTATCCCCGATCCCCATCCCCCCACGTATAAAATTGCGCCACCCCGCCGTTCCATCCCATCATCTCCGGCATTGCCTTCCTGCTCCCTCCCTCCACTGCCACACATAGCAGCAACGCCTGCTAGTGTTGTACTAGATCGATGACGACGACGGCGACGGCGGAGGCCGGTGCCGGGGTGGCGCCGTTCGTGGCGAAGACGTACCGGATGGTGGACGACCCTGCGACCGACGGCGTCATCGCTTGGGGCACGGAAAGCAACAGCTTCGTCGTCGCCGACCCCTTCGCCTTCTCCCAGTCCCTCCTCCCCGCCCACTTCAAGCACTCCAACTTCTCCAGCTTCGTCCGCCAGCTCAACACCTACGTACGTGTTACACTTCGCTCTCCAGATCAATTGCTTGCTCGATTCTGTGATTAATATTGGAGGTGGTTTGATCTGGTCAGGGGTTTCGCAAGGTCGATCCGGACAGGTGGGAGTTCGCGCACGTGTCGTTTCTGAGGGGGCAGACGCACCTGCTGCGGCGGATCGTGCGCCGGAGCAGCGCCGGCGGCGGCGGAAAGAGGAAGGAAGAGGCCGGCGGAGAGGCGGGGGACGTCGACGAGGAGAGCGCCATGGTGGCCATGGAGGTGGCCCGGCTGCGGCAGGAGCAGAGGGAGATCGAGGACCGGGTGGCGGCGATGTGGCGGCGCGTGCAGGAGACGGAGCGCCGCCCCAAGCAGATGCTCGCCTTCCTTGTCAAGGTCGTCGGCGACCCGCAGGTGCTGCGCCGCCTTGTCGACAGGGACGCCGCCGAGGCGGATCGCGCGCGCGGGGAGGCCAAGAGGCCGCGCCTGCTCCTCGACACCGCCGCCACCGACGTGGGGAGGCGCACCGACGGGTTCTACGCCGGCTGTGCCCCGGAGGCCGACGCGTTCGTGCCGGACGACACGGTCGACTTCACCGGACTCTACACCGGCGGCGACGGGTTCGGCAACGTCGACGCCGCAGCCGGCGTCGTGGACAGCGCGTACCCGCCGGCGTACGCGTTCCCGGTGGACAGCGGCTACTAACTGTAACCGCCGCTGTGAGATTCGTGCTATGGCCGATCGATCGATTTGTGTACTTAGTTATTTTCCGTTTCAGTTTGCCCTCCCAAAGGGTTTGGAAGAAGTGGCTGTAAACGGCGAAGGAAGCTAGGTGGAGTAGCTCTCCTAGTAGCCATGTTTTTTTTCCGCCGTTGGGGTTTTTGGTCTCGGTGTGTGCCTGACTTGGGGGGGCAACCGGGGTGTACATGCGCAAGCCAAAATAATACTACTAGTAGTATTTCAGTTCAACAAAATTTCTTAGTCTCGGTCCTTCACAATAAATTTTACTATCTCGCTTCCAAAAGTTTTAGAAAATACTTTTAGCTACGAATCTAGATATGTAGCTATATGTTTAGATTTGTAGCCAGAAATTTTTATACTTTAGAATTTAGAACAAAGATAGTAGTTGAAAAAAATCAATTTTACTCCATGAACTATTTTGCTAAATAACATAACCCCAAAACTATTAAATTATTTCCCGTTCTGAACAATTTAAAATAGTTAACTTTATTTTATAACAGTTTATATCTTTTATTTTTCTCTATATAAATTGTATTTTTTACTGAAATTTGGTAAATCAGTAAATACATTACCTCTTAACATTTTTAAATTGTTTTATCACGGTTTGTATAGGTTATCAGCAACTAAGATTGATTCTATATTTTAAAGTTCAAACCAAATAATCATAAAAAAAAAGAAAATATTTTAGAATTTTGATAATGGTATCATCTAGGACTAAAAAAATTATCTTAAAATATAACTTGTATAACGAGAATAAATAAGAAAAATATTATTAAACAGAAAAATGGACTATTTTAGTAGTTTAGAGGATAAAATAAGTTGAAAAATAGTTTAGGGGTTAAAGTGATCAAATGAAATAGTTTAAGAGAATAAAATAAATATTTTTTTCTTTTTAGTTTTAATCAACAAATTGAGAGAATAAAATATTTTTTTTAGTTTTAATCAACAGAGTGTGATCAAACTTCAGTTTGGAAGAGCAAATGCTGAAAAATAAACTATATTAAAAAACCTAGAATTAACTCTAAAATTAAAATTTAACAGCGACTTATAAATTTTAAAGTGCAAATGATGGGTGTCTAGCCACGCATTTTAGCTATGTGGACCATGGTTCCATATGTGAATGAATCAATCTACTTAAGTAAACTATGGCTTTCAACCATCTACTTAAGTAAGTTATGGCTTTCAACCTAAAAGAAGTATTGTTAACCAAACATTGGACCTACTTAAAACAAACTTAGGGCTTATTTGGCGGAGCTGATTGGCTTGGACTATTATCACGGATTATTTACGTTACAATTCTAAAAATATGATTTCTTTGATAAATATGATTTCTTCAAATACTTTATACATCGGTATTATTTAGACCACTTGTTCTATGCATTGGTAATATAACAAGATTGCTAACTTGCCTAAAAAATTCTGCTTAGAGGAGTACAGTTAGCTTTATGGGAAATCAACACTTTGTTGATAGTGGAATGTGAATACAGGGACATAGACTATTCTTATTACCCTGGTAAGCTAAGCTTTCAAGCCGATGGATACCTACTTTACTTGCCAAAAATATTTGGCGAGTAAAAACTTTAAAACTCAACTGTGGTAGAGACCTTTAATATGTAAGGACAAGGACAATTTATATTGCTAAACTAATCTTTAAAGGTTAGGTCCATACCAGTGGGTATTTGTTATTACAAACTCCACAATGTGTAGATTCTAAAGGGGACCCACATCATTGGCACATGGATGGATAAGAATATAAATAGCTCATTATACAGACTACTCTTATAATGGTAAGGTAGCCTACATAGAACTATACAGACCATTTTTTTATATATTATACATGGCACAAGGACGAAAAGATAAGAGAGCAGCAAAATACGGAGATGGGTGGAAGGCTGGGCTCTCTTCGGTAGCAGATGGGATGAAACTGTTTCTTAATTTCGAACACACTGATTTGAGCAGAAACCCTATAAAGTGTCTTAGATCAATACCTCTTCATTTCTTGATTTACCGGATTAGACTTGGGAGAGGATCTCTAAGCTTATTACATTTATAGTATTTAATTCATCCTACGAGTCAGAAAATAATATATCAGCCTTCATCGGCATTCATTGAAAAGAACATGTAGCCATAAAACAGTCTTTAACAGGTGGCCACATGAATAATGAGTACTACTACGATTAACCATGATTGGTACAATTAACCAAGAACATTCCTAAAAGATTATGGCATCCCTCAAAGTGTGGTGTGGCAATAAGTGACATCAAATCAAACACCCCGTAATCCTTTCACTGCTGGCGTGCCCAGCCAGCTCAACGTCACCCTCTAGGGCTCTACCTATGCTCCGGATTCGAGCGGCAGGTTTCGTTTTCGCAGCTTTCGCTGTCAACCTCAAGAGGGATAGCTGGAACCAAATCTCCTCATCATTCAATTAATTTAATCAGGAGCGTCTCCGGCGAACGCAAGCCAAGCCAATCGCTGCACCGTACGTGGGCAATGACGAGGCTTCAGCACGGTGGAGCAGCTGGCCCACTGCCATAAATAGTCACCCAAAACAATGCTAAACAAAGCGCAGCCGCATCACCATATCTGTATTATCCTACTACTCCTGCCTTCACGATCGATGCCCAAGTGATTACCGGTGGCGTGAGATCCCTTCGGTTGTTGACAGAAAGGTATATAAGTATAGGAGTAGCTTAAAAATTCGACCAGGTAGGTCGAAAGACGCTAGCATCGAGCTGCTGAGTTTGCTAGGGGGCATAAAAATCGCATGCCACGTACTACTACTACAATTCAGGACCACGATGTGCTGTAATGTAGCTCAATGAAGAACTGGTAAGTTCATTTTAGGTTACTACAAATATACTAAACAAAAGACATACTACAACAGATCTCTTTGTAGTTTCCAGCTATAGAAGGCACATCCGACAAGTCAGTACTGGTCCCTAGAACATGATCCCTAGAAAAAACCTACTACTACCATTATTCAGAGCATACGCCCGAGCAGTAGTAAATTATTATATGGTTAGTTCAGAATGATAGGACAGAGTCCAAGAATTTGGTTGCGAACGAACTTCGTGCTCTTGCAATCAGGGAGGAGTGGCTTTACATTGCAATTGTATCAGAACTTCTCTAACAAACTGCTCCCAAGGGACTTGTGTAACATTTTCTACACCAAGATGACCGGGCAAAAATTATAGGGAGGGAAGGAGACAGATTGACCTTACAGCATTTACAGTTAGCAGATAAGTCCATGACAAGATCGTGACAGATTCCGAAGCAGCATGCCCCCTCAGCTCTTCCAACTCTACAACCTGGCATGTCACATTTCCATGAATTAGTATAGGCAAAGGCAAGCATAGGTATGTCATGTTACTGTTGAAAAAACTTCTTTCCCAAACTGCTTCAATTTAGATGTGAAGATATGCATGAGGAATAAGGAGAAAATTACGTGAACATATGTGGACGGTTTCGGGAAAGCTGAGGACGCTTCACAGGCGAGATTATCATATTTCGCAGGGCTGTAGAAGTATTGTTCATGGTAGTGCCAAAGACGGGCCGCGCCGGCTGTCTGGGTCTCATATCAACCGGAGGCGCCGCATTATGAGCAGGAGATCCCGCAGACAGCTCAAATGGACCAGAGTTGGAGCGACGTTGCCTTGGTGGTGGAGCCCATCCCTCATCTCTCCGCCCTGGAGTTTCAGGAGGACCAACCGATCCTGCATCCAGTGAATGAGCTGTTTTTGTGGAGGGCTAAAAGCATTTTAACTTTTAGACATTTAACAGCTTCTAGCAATCCAAGCAATACAGTTTAACATTTTTTTGTGGTTGGTGCGCACAGAGAAAAGGATGGTTTATTCAGCATGAGAGCAGAACTGATAAGCTGAATGATAATGCATTAAATTACCTTGTCTCAGAGGGTCGCTGCTATCCATTATGTTGGGCATGCCTGAGAACAAGTCTGGCTGAGCTCTTGGGAAGTAGTTGTTTGCAGGTTGAATAGCTGAGCGCTTTGCCGACTCATACTCGCTTCTCAGCTGATCATACATCTCGTCAAGCTTCCTTTTCTGCCTGGAAATGACAGTACAATCAATTCTCCATATAAGTCGGATGAAGCGGAGCTTTGTTCATATGAGAAATAAACTAGTGACGTATTGTACATACTGACCTGGATTTCTCAGCAAATTTTTCTTGTAGCTCTTGCTTATCCCTCGTCAAGTTTTCAATCTCTTGTTCCATCAACTGGCATTTTTTGGCCATCTTCTGGTATGCAGTATGAACTTCTTCCAGCTTCTCAGTGAACTTTGCCTGCATAAGTTCACACTTTTGCCTACATTGACCAACAATTCTGTTCATCTTGTACTGCATCTCCAGTTCCTTTTGCCCAATGTAAAACATGACACTTCTGTATGCACTCTTCATAACTGATTAGCATCATAGTTAAGGAAAATCTGAATAGTCACCAAACTATTAATGGAAGAATAACCCTTAGACGATAATCGTATAAACAATTTTGATCTTTCAGATTTTTGCATTACCATGACCTTAAAACAGGACAAGAGGCTAGCTAGGCCATAGATTCCATATAGCAGATAGTGATGATATTCAACAAAAGTAACAATGTAACAAAAGAATCTTATGGACAATGGGAAAATAATAAGGATACGTATCTGTGGAGAAACTCCAGCCATTGCCATCTGTACCAATGAACAGACTGGTTGTTAGAAAAAAAAAGGAGGGGGGGGGGGGGAGAGAACAATAGATGGCTTTTATCTACAATGAATCGTAAGTGAACTTACATTTGTCCAATCATCATTTGGATTTACATCAATAGGTCTTATATGGCTGAGAAAAAAAATTATAAAGTTTAGATTATCTCAAAATAGTAACACTGGAGTCCATTTTCACTTGAACACATAAAGAAGTATACACGCTTCAAAACATGCTAGAAAGTAAACTTCATGTGTTAAGCGCCCATTCGGAGAGAAATGGCATGGGAATAACAAGCACAGATAATAAATAAGTATGCGTTGGAGGTACTTTTGGCATAATTTTTCAAATAATAGTATACATTGAAAAATAGTTTACAGGAAAGCGAGAACATGGAGAGTGAGATAATGAATATAATTTCAAGAGTAAACAACTGACCTTTTTGAAAGCACTTGATCACAAATCGGGCACGCAGCATCGTTGCTGAGTATTTTCTTGGCATCCTCTGTACCTGCTCAACGGATAATCGTCAGCAAAGATCAGTTATGTATACTGCAATAGATGCAGACCATGTTTGTTTACAATGAAACACTGGTTAAACAAAAACAGTAAGGAAGATTGCAGGCATACATAAAAGATGACCACAGGTAGTAGATATGGCTTGCCCTTCCAACTCCCGCCAGCAAGCATTGCACTTCATTTTGCTTCTCACTAGTAAATTAAGTACAGAGCTGGTAGTATGAAGAAACCTGCAGGTAGAAACATAGAATTATGAGTTGCAAGAGATTAAATGAATACAGACAGCCATTGCATTATGCATATGTCTGAACAGAAAAACAAACCGAGCTGAGACAGCTACCTAAATATCACGGATCAAATGCACAAATAATCATATGCGCCATTTGGAATAGCTAAAATGGAATAACCCTGCAGGCACTTGCACTACTCGCATGATAAAAGCAGTGGTGCGATACTTAATACTGATAAACAGCTAGCTTTTGTCATCTTTCCAGCCAATGAATTCTCTTTACTCCACAATTTACAGAGACTAGAGTCCTGACAAAGGGTAGCTCAAAATGCACTAAGGACTATGCATTCAGAACCAGTTTCTGCATTGCATAGCATGTCACTTTCTTATGAACTATTGCAGGAGGGATGGGACTCCACATACTTTGTAGTAAAAAAATTAATACTAGCTAGGAATTAAGGAGCAACTAATGAAAAAAATCCAGCTAGATTCAAGTAGGTGATCATTTCAAAAATAATTTGCATACCCTCAACATAGAATGCAGCATAAATTGGCTTCCACAGGGCAACAGAACTCTAGGTCAGCAACAATGGAGGAACACTGTATTAAAAACGTAAATACAGAGGGAACACCACCATTTTCTTACAAACTTTTGATCATTAGTATAATGTGCCAGATAGAGCTTTAGCATCTAGAGCCACCAAAGTAGGTAGGACTACATAGACACAATTTGTGAGCATCATGCACGAAGAAATTGCACCATTTCCTATAGAGCCCAAACTTTGCGGTTGAAACCCACACACATCAGCAGCGGAGCAAGCTTCCTATTGGGAATACGGACAGACCAAACAAACATCGCTGGTGGAACTGCAGAAATGGCGATAACACTCGCACTCAATATTGCTCCCTCTGCCCCATGGGCGACCAAATCGAAGCCTTAGTACGCAAAACCCGCCATATTGCAAAACCGTAACCATCTGTTGCACCACCGATTCCAGAAATTCGCAACGAAATTGGAAACGAATTCCCACAGGAAATTTCACAGCCAATCGCGTCTCTAAGCACACCAATAATCGCAGTATTTCCAGGTAGAACACTATAATGCCCGCAAAACACCCGAAATTTGGGTTAAAATAGCCCCTAAAACAAACCTAGCTCGGATCGTCCACCGCCAAACACACCACGAGAAAACGACCCCCCGATATCGCGAACCAGTGCATTTACCAAATGGGGGCGCGTCGGTTACCTCACGCGAACCCGCGGCTGCTGCGGCGGCGGAGGAGCGGGGGCGCAACGGCCACCTGGCTCGCGACCGGCGGCGGCGCCCAGACGCGTCGGCCTCTCGGGCCCTCGAAACCCTAGATCCGGAGGGGTGGAGTTCCTTCCGCGTCGCCGAGACGTCACGGCGGGGAAGGGCGAGCGGGGGATCGCCGAATCGGGGGCGTCGCCGCGCGGCGGTGGCGGCAACGGCAAGTGGTCAAGGGAAGGGACCAGAGAGAGAGCGCGGGTTTGAAATGGAAAAGAAAATTTGCTTCCGGGCGGAGGCGGCCGTCGCGGTGGAGGTCGTTGTGTGAGTCACTGACAAGGTGGGCCAGTGGGCTAGGCGGGCCACCGGTTTCGAGGGAGTTGTTCTGGACCGCGGCTGCCGTTGCAGCTGGCGTGGGCTGAACGGGTTGGGCCGAGCCCACAAGTTTGCTTACTGGGCTAGTGAGCTGAATCGGACGGCTGAAGGCCCACTTATGTTTACTGGTAGTGGTCAACACGTTTGCGTTTGCCTCAAAGGCGCGTGTGGCACGTGGCGAGTAAAATAAGCTATGAGATCTAAAGTATAAATGGAGAAAACATGGTTACTCTAAATACAAAAATGACCCATTTATGCTTATTGGCTTGGCTACAGTTACTCCGATAGTAGTAATATGCGTTTACTTGGCTGCACTAGATGTAGGTATGTAGCTACTCACACGGATATAGTAGTAGCAGTAGGCGAAGGTAAACTAAGTAGCCAAATATTAGCGATAGGTCAATAGCGGAGGGTTAGCTGTGTCAGAGACGTAGCCTACCGAGTGAGCCCAATACTACTTAGACAATGGATCTAGCGCACAGTAGGACATGGTTATTGGTAATAGGAAATATAGTTATATGACTTAAAAAGTCTAGAGATTTATATATTGATTTATAGTTAGAATAATGGTATATGATATGATTGACATTTTATTATGTAACATATAAGGATCACCTATAAAAATAAAGTGAAATAAATCAGGTGTCATAGTGTGTAACTATGGTGGGATAGTTAGTGTTGGTGTAAGGGATGGCATATGTACCATAGACACATGCCTATGTGCTACTCTAAGGGGGCAGTATGACTCAGTTACTAAATATTGTTAACATCCAGTATCATTATCATGTATACCATTCAGTATCATTATCTATGACTGATGAGTACGACAAGATCAAAGTTTATTGGATAATTGAAAGAAGTGGGTAAGGATTCATTTTACTTGAGGCACCATTACACAGGAATATTCAAAGGCTGGTGTCAATTTTTGACCCCGTCCCAAAATATAAGACCATTCTCAGAGTGTGGATTTTTTTTTTTTACAATTTTCAAAAGTACATCATTTAAGAGGTTTGAGCTGATGAATAAAACAAAGGCCTCCAAAACACAGTTTTATTTTACGGTTTCATATGCTAGCCATAGCAGTGAATTGTGTTTGAAACGATTCGGGACAGTGGGGTTTCGTTTCCATTTTCATGGCATAGGATGAAATGATTCGGTCACAGTAGGATTTCATTATGTTTCCAAGGTATAGATAAATGTGTATAACAGGTTTCTCTAGATGAAACTTATTTCCTTCTCTCTTCATAAATTTCTTACATGCTACCTATGCTACCTGTCGAGGGTTAGATCCCAACTACAGTATTTGTGGACGTAGGAATCGTTTAGTATTAAGGTATTCGTCGATATACGAAAAGTAAAGCAAGACACAGGAGGTTTCTCTAGATGAAACTTATTTCCTTCTCTCTTCATAAATTTCTTACATGCTACCTATGCTACCTGTCGAGGGTTAGATCCCAACTACAGTATTTGTGGACGTAGGAATCGTTTAGTATTAAGGTATTCGTCGATATACGAAAAGTAAAGCAAGACACAGGATTATATTGGTTCAGGCCCCCGGATTGGGTAATAGCCCTTCTCCAGTTTATATGTATTAAATGAGATTTTCACCAAGTATAAGGATCTATATAGAGTGGCTACCAAATCTACCAACTATAGATGGTGGAATGAAGTAGTTAGCGACTTAGCTAAAAATTTCCTCTGACTTAGTGTTTCTAGGCTTGTAAGCTTCTGATTTGATGCCCTCTCATCCTGAGGGGCATTGCTTTTATACCAGTAGATGATCCCTTCTCCAAATAGAACTCAGAGACTCCCGAATAGGATATGAACATAGTAAATATTATCGTAACTAAGCCGGAATATGCAGTCCTCCTTCGTCCCGAGTATGTTTCCTTTCCTATCCATGACTTTATACATATTCGGTCTTCACGTTCGTATCTCATTAAGTATGCGATATTCCTGGTAGCCTATGTCTATATACGTGGGGTATACCATATCTGCTATATTGATACTATCAGTTTAGCATATGTTGCATCACATTTAATGAGACTAAAACTCTTATGAAATCTCTAATAAGAATGGCCTAAGAAGTTTTGGGATTAGGCACATATATTAAAGAAGTACGTGGAATTGAACAGAGGAATATTATGATTGGTTGATAAGAGAAAATAGGTGAAGAAATTAAATATAAGATAATTATAATTGGTTGAAATGAGGGAGTAGTTAGATGGAGAAGTTAGTATATTCTAGATAAATTTTAATGTTAAAAGTTGTTGTATTTAGTTCTCCCAATGTTTGCCGTCCCTCATGTCACAACCACAGAACCAATGATACTGATCGATAGAATACCCATAGATTGTTTATACACTGTCTACAAGCATGAGCTGATCGAAGGCCCGACGACCCTAGACGGCGCATGGGCTTGCCGAAATAGTACGGAGTACTATGGAAACCAATGTCTAAAGGAATTTTTTATTTTTAAAACTTTTTTATTTTTTAATTTTTAAAATAGGTCATCTCGAAACTTATTTTTAAATCTAAATCTTTTGACCACCCCAGTCTGTCTTTCTTGCCACACTAAGCGGAGCGGCGTGGATAAAAAGATTTAGATTTAAAAATAAATTCTAGGAGAATATATTTTTAAAATTAAAAAAGGTTAAAAAATAAAAATTCTGTCTAAAGGTCTTGAGAATGTGAAACTCTGCACAAGCTCACTAGAGTCCGGTGGTAGCGGTGCTTTCTCTTGCGCCTACAAGCAACCAGCTAATGAACTGTTTTCTCTTTAAACTCATTGACAATCTGACTGTAACCTTTGAACGAATTCATCAAAATTCTCACAAGGTTAATTAACATAAGTGAATAGCAACGGAATTCAAACTGCGAAATGTCAAAGAATTGTATTAGTTATTCGTGGTATAATATTGTGGGAAACTAATGCATTACAAACCGGCCAAACCTAAGTCTGATTTTATAGAGCTTTAACTCTTAGATTCTTACGGAGCATAAAATTTATAACCTAGAGTGGTTTAAGTCTTTACTCTTTATTGTAAATCCATAATAGGAATAGATGGATCACACCCAAACATCCCCAGTTTTCCTCAGCTCCAAATAGAAAAAACAGAACGCATCGGGAAAGCAGAAATAATTTTATAGGACTTTCATAAAAAACATTTGTTCAATATTCCCTCCAAACCCCTCAATTCTAAAGGAGGCCTTAGAGCTAGAGAGATGGCCAACTCCAAAATTCTTTGAGTTAGGCCCTGTTTTTTTTATTGTAAGTCATGGGTACGCTTCTCAAGTTGGTAAATAGTATGAATTTTAGAAATTTTCTATATAGATGAAGTTTCTTTAAAAAATTCACATAAATTCATTATTTAAATTTCTAATAGTTAATATTTAATTAATCATGTAATAATTGAGTGTCTTTTCTAATAAGCCAAACGGCTAATCGCTGAGCACATTTAGATGGGGCCTTAGATTAGAGCTCTGCCAAACAGAGCATTAATTGTACCTTTAAATAACAACTAATTATCTTGATCATCGATAATTTGGACGGTGGCATACTAGCATCCCGTCTCTGTCGTGAACCACAGTTTTGGCTGGACGGTGTCCAATTGCAAGGGAGCACGGCCGGTTTCTGGGTCCTGATTCTTGACTGGCGTCGGTGTTGTTTAACGGCGGGGTGCACGACTACGACTCCAAATGAGTCAATGATCACGTGTACTTGTATATGTGTCGTGCTAAACAATTAACACCTTCAAATTCGTTCAGAAATTCCCTCGTTTTGCTATAGTGACATGTAGAAATATGTGCCTCGATGTCGTTCTCAGTCCACATCGATCGATCATCAGATTTTACTTGGTGCCGCGAATCGAAGGTTTGGCATGCGGCTAGTAGAAATCGACCTCGAAATCTCCTCACACGATTACACCCATGTGACCATTATCTTCGTGGTAATAATCTCCAATTGTTTGGCTTAGAAGTTAGATATTAGTAGCTTTTATTCTCTCCATTTCTACTTGAGAAAGACTAAAGATTAGGCATACAACATCTCTAATGATTTTCATTATAACAAACCGTTAGAAATTTATCACTAATGGTTCGATCCTTTGAGTTTAATTCCGTAGTTGGTTAGGGAAGCACCAAAGTTATAGAGGTGAAGTAGTTCGTGTATAACTCTATTCATTAGGGTTTAAATTTTGGTGCTAATAATTTTTACATATATGCCACTGTATTTTTAATAGAAATTGACGAGGTTAGCAACTGTCGCGTCGGTCTTCAGCCCTTCGAGTGTGTATTAAGAGAGCATGTTCATGGATATATACCTGTAATGTGCATGCACAGTGGTATATATACGTGCACGTCTTTAAAATATGAATTGTTTGGCTTTGAACCGTTAGAAATCAACAATTGTTTTCTTAAACCGTTATCGTAGAACATTATTTTCCAGGATATAAACTATTAGCACCACTACTTTTGTTTTGTTGGAGTATGAATGTATGATCCCTCTGAATAAATCACTGACACTTATGAGTAATGACATGCAAGAATTTCACAGATGGAACAACCAAGTCTCATAGGAACACCACGTTTGATAATTAAATGGATTCAGCTATTGTGTTTATATATATATACACACCATGGCTGTACACATACGATGATTTTCTGAGAAACTTTTAGTACTTATAGTCATGATTTGTGGATTTTTTCCAATGATTTTAGTGTTGGTGGTTTGGATCTACGCACGTGTAATTAACCATGCACAATAGATATCATTATATTCCTTGTTCGTTAGCCAACTCAATGCTCTGATTTGAGTTCCCGTAAAAAAGATCTTCTATTACATATTACCATATAAGCACGATCGACAAACTTAGCACCTAATTGGTTATGTATTTTTATGAAACCTGTCCACCATATCAGTTTGATAGCTAATTTTCTTTTAGCGGCAGCGATATGCTTTTTGACAATGGTATGGTGAGAGGTTGGTATGGTGACTTCGTCAATATCAAGATATTATAATTCAGTGATTTAGCGTCTCTAATAAATTTATCAATCTCAAGATATAATAATCCAGTTCCTCATAAATACTCATATGGATAGAGTGTGCGTAGGTGCGTCTATAGAGATAAGAGTGCTCAAGCGTCTACAAATACATTTGTATTGTATTTCATAAAAAAATACAATCACAAAAAATATATATACTATAATAAATCGTGGTTTCATCCGTCCCTCTTCACAAAAGATTTCCATCACTTCTAAGTTCTAACTTTATCTCACATAGATTTTGGGATGAAAAAGACGCTACACATCATCCACCTTTCCTGCCTAAACTCTGAAAAAAAGACAAGAATTCCTGACCTAGATAACGAAACATCCTAGCTAGAATGTCAAAAATCCGGCTGCCTCGATTCATTCCAAGGTACACACGGTCGGTATTCATCACGGACAAGCATCGGCCGGCCCATCATGAAACAGGATCAAAGAAATAAAAGGAGAAGGACGGACGAGAAAAAGGCAGCAGCACTTGAGGAAATTTGTGAAAAGAGCAAAGCTAGCCCACACATAATTGATACTATATGCCTCTGTTTGCTGTACTTTTGTTGAATCTGTTTGTGTTGTGTCAACTTCAGTTAATTATCCAGTGAAGACAGAATCAAGTTTGGCAATGTGTGTGGCTAGTATTGGAGAGGACTAAGCTCCGGACATCTGATATTTACAAAATATTGAACGGTGTTTCATCACATATAAAAAAATGTTTTAGATGTTTCATCACTCGATAAAAAATATTTTAATAAAAATATTTCAGATATTCCATCACTCAGTAAAAAATGTTTTAAGTAGATACAACATTAAAAAAAGTTGATTACAACGTCAAAACCTTACCATGCGTAACATATGTACTTTTTTCATTAGAATATAATCGTGTATGATCTTGTTGTAAAGATTTAATTGTAACAAATACAACGAAATAATCAGATTGTATATCAAATAAATAATTTAGAAGAAAAAATCATTTTAAGAAACAAAAAGAAGGTGAAGATGAACCTATAAAGTATGAACAAATAGATGTAGACATATTTGCATGGATTAGGTGGGAACTCACGGAAAAAAGAAGAGAGAGAAGCATAGCATACCATGCACATGCTGACAGGCAGCAGGGGTGGGCTGGGCGTCCAATTTTTGGGCGTGGATCAGACGCCCGACCCAAAGCATTTTCGGCTAGTATTCCTACATCTTTATGAGGTTGCTATGTATAATTGATACGTTTTTCATGTACTCCTGCATGCTAAGAATATGTACCAATATAAATATACAAATGTAGTTGGAAGCCACATTGTTAATTTAAAGAAAGCCACCAGAAGTTACATATATAACTACTTATGACCTTTTGCGTATTTGGATGGTCCATTGAATCTTTGTTTTCTTTTGATGAGGCATTTCTCTATGAGATTTAGGACTTTTGCCTGGCGAAAAAAAAGATTTACGACTTTTGATCTATGTATTGCAATTTGGAAAGAGCAGTGTTCACATCAAGGCCCCACTGCAACACACGGGATGCGCTATGCCGTTATCTAGTTTATATCGGTGAATTTGTCCAATCATATCATATGAGAAATTTTACAAACAAGAGAAGCAAAAATATATAATATGTATCTAAAATGATACAAGTCCTATGTCTGGCCAGATTCCCTTCATCAACGATATTTAAATTAATACAGTCATCATATATAGATATAAGTGCATATTTGTTTGAGTGATTCTGGGGCCCATGACTACCTCCTCAAGGAGTAAAAGAAAATCCCATATTGAGGCACAAATAAAATTTCTTACATAGTAACTTCTCTTGAACTTGTACTAGCAGCATAGATAATATTTCTATTATTTTTTTAATATCAGGTTCTCCTTATAGGAATTCGCAAGTCTCTACCTCGACCAAACATTATGTCTTTAGGAATATGGCCAACTGGTCCAACCTATTGGACTTTCCAAAATATGGTTAATAACATTTTCTATGTTATTTGATCACATCACATGAATGGATGCGTGGCACATGTGGGATAAAGGACTTGTCTATTTTTTTTAAATATGGTCCTTTTACTTATTTTACAAAGAGACCCTTTATAAAACTTGTCGAAAAATAAACTCATAGCTCAACGATAATAATCTTAGTACCGAAGCCGAATGTCTTGGCACCAATGGTCCTGGTGTTGAAACTGGGTATACATGGCAGGAGGTCGGCACCATTCTATCTGGCACCAACCCTCTGCAACCTACGACCGACTATCCCTCCATCCTCCTCCATCCTTCTCTTTAAATAATGTTGATGGTGTCAAATTTCGTGGGATGCAATTTATCCTGATTCATTGCGCCCAATTTTTTTTATTTTAGAAAGAAGGATTTATATTGGGGTAAAGGTGTGTCCTCCTCCATCCTTATTCACCTTCTCTTTAAATCATGTCGATCTGATATCGGATTTTATGGGGAAATTGACAAAGCAAGGTAACATGCTTCATTTCCACTAATTTGTTTTAATTTTAGGATTAAAACTTGATATTAGGATGAGGGAGTGGATGTCGACGCCAAGTAAACTGGCATCGACCTTTGGCACCAAAGAGATTGGCAATGACCTCTTGCCATGTGATTGTACAATCGCTACCATGGGTGCCAGGTTTCGGCGCCAGGATCTTTGGCACAAAGACATTCAACTTCGCCGCTACGGTTATTGGCACAGGGGTATGGGTCTATTTGTAAAATAAGTTTTTTAAAAAGGGTTTGAATGTAAGAAACTGCGATGGACCCTTCCTCAACCACCTTTTCTGGATCAAGACAAGCAAACCCATATCCTCTCCCTTTAAAAAGTACATCAGGTTTGCACACGATCTGAGCATGTTGGTGATGCACAATATATATATATATATATATATATATATATATATATATATATATATATATATATATCAGTTATAGTAATTGGATGTCTCCTAGAAACCACCACATTAATAAGAAAATTTAGGACAATTTATATTTTTGTCAAATTAGAATAATATAATAAGTTAAGTTAAAAGTTAGAAATCCATAAATTAATTGAAAAAGAAACTGCAACATCTCTAAAAACAATTGTTGCAATATATTAAAAAAAGAGCGAAATATTCAAATATATGTACAACAAGTACAAGAAATAAAAAATGACCGCAACAAATCGTCATAAAAAAACAAGAGCCTACTGGCCTAGTCGGCATTTCTTCATTCTCTTGCTGGAATTACACTCCATCAACGTCCTTAATTAGCACCAAATGGATCAAGTAGAGTTCCCAACCATCTCCTCCCCTTCTTACTCCAATGGTGGTGTCTCCTCCCTTGAGATGATATCATCATCTCGGGCTCACTCAAATGTAGACTCTGAAAGAGATGAACTCGCGTGTGTGTGTTAGATAATGGATGACCCGGCCTTTGCTTTACCAAAAGTTACAACCAATAATTACAAAGTGTTTGGCTAAACATAGCCATATGCAAATAAAATACCAAAAGATGATGAGAAGACAGTATGAAGCACACCAAACTCTAAAGGAGAGACACAATTTATTCAAGAAGCAGTCTTATTAGTAAATATCCATCCAAAGTTAGCGAAAATTTAAATAACCGGTGTCTCCAAATTACAGCATGCAAGATATATGGATTAGTTGTCCTCGTCACATCTTTGTAGTTGGGCCCAAAATCAGAGCCAGTATGTTGCCCTAAAAGTATCTGCATATAAGATTTAGATGAAGTTTTGTCAAAAATCATGTAACTTCTACTAAGCTAAAGAGCCCAACATAAAGTAGATGCTCCTGCTAAAATCTTTTTTTTTTTAGTTTTTGAATCAATACCAAACAACCAACTCTCACCAATATGAGAAAAACTGCTTGGTGATTTTAGGCCAAAAGATACATAGACCACTCTCCAAAGAAATTTAGTAAAATGACAATAAAAGAATAGATGATGGATTTGGATAGTTTCATCGTGCATACAAAAACAACATCTTTTACTACTATTCCAATTCCTTCTTACTAAATTATCTTTTGTTAAAATTACCCCTTTAAATAGATACCAAATAAATATCTTAATTTTAAGAGATAACTTCAATATCCACAACACTTTTTACTTTAATCAAAGCTAAATACATTGAACAAACTGTAAACTAGCCATTCTGGTGAATATTCCACCGAAAGATTTCTTTAATCATTCAAATGGATATGTACAATACTAGCAACCAGGTTATGCAATTAATTAGATTCTAACCCACTAAACCTCTTCGAAAAGATTATGCACCACCTTCTTTGATTCCATCATTCAGGTCATCTTCATTGCCCATTTACATAGGTGCTGGTTCTGCCTCACCTTTTTTAGGTTCTACTTTAAACTAAAGCTCGTAAATACCAATGGCCATATCAATAGATTCAGGAATGAGATTAGGATCAAAGACCAAGACTTGCAAAAGGACTATGTCATACCTTCTAGTAAACCTCATATCCACCATCTTATTGATAACAAGAATGAGACCAACAACCCATATAATCAAGTAATCTCTCAATTCCTTGGTCAAACCCCTACACTAAACCTAAACCTTTGGTATAACATATTTAACCTCATTCCCAACTCCCCTCTCTACTATATATCTCCATGCTAGCATTCCCATATGGATGTGTGTGTGTGCGTGTGTGTGTGTGTGAGAGAGAGAGAGAGAGGGTTTGCTTGCTTGACAAGGATCAGCATGAAGTTGAATAGTCATCTATAGCTTATAGGATAAGCAATGACTTAGGGTCTATTTGAAAGTGCTAATGGATGAAACTGAGTTTATGACAACTATTCGAGGGCACAAACGAATGAAGTAAATATGAAAAAGCTGATTTAAAAGAGTTTTCCAAGAAATACCGATGAGAAAGCTTTTGAATCGCACTGTTTAGAAGCTTGGAAAGCATGCCTGTAATAATTCAGCGGTGATAATCAGAAAAGAACAAGCCCTAAACTGGAGTTTGCCACACTGAGGGAAAGAGATGAAGGAATGAAGAGAGAAGGGAAACGAGAAAAGGGATATGTGTGCATCGCCTTAAGAACGAGATGTGGATAAGGGCATAAAATAAGTGGAGTGGTGCTTCAGATCGGTGCAGGCCCCAGAATAAAAGCATTGGTGAATTAAAATGTAGATCTTTGCATATTGTAGTACAGTGATTCCTAAATTTAGTGAACTCAACAGCACTTGTATGGCTTGAACCTTAGTGCACATCGGTAGGCTTGGGGCCAAGGCTAAAAAATGTGAAAACCAATAAGCCAACGGTGAGGAGAATAATTGACCCGAGAAAGCTTAAGAATACGTACCAGTGACCTCTAGGGTGCTCTCAAAGATTCTAAGCTTTTCTCTTTCTTTTTCAAAAAAAGAAAAGGTGATCATACCCGTAGGCCTATATATTGATATCACACACATGGCATAAATGATGTGCTGTCATGTAGACACAGACACACGCACAGCACACGCTAGAGTTGCGTATTTAGCTTTATTGATATTTCTTTCTAATTGTTAGAAAAGGGAAATTTCCTTTCAATTTAAAAAGGAACTAAAAGAAACTAATGCTTACGACACGCATGCAATCATTTGATTCTCAGTAGTGTAGAATTGAATCTAGTCTCTACATGAAAGATGCATACGCCGTCCTAAGAAATCAAAGACACACACTGAAATTTGTCAGAGACCTGTCAAAATCTAGTGGAATTTGTCAGCAAAGTACCGGCCGCAGAACGAGGATATTGCATGAGAATGTGTGATGTGCAAGGTCGGCAGGCAGTTTCTTCGTCCCAACAATCTACCTATAAATACCACGCAATCCTTTGTATCTTTTGTGCCAATAGCAAACCAAGCTACCTACAAACAGAGCTAGACTCGATCAACGACGTCACAAAACGCAAACACACATATATATACACTCTGTGTACGCAGCTATTGCTACTCGCAGTGTCTCCCATAGTAGCATTGCAACAGCAGCTAGCAAGCAAGAAATGGCCAACGATTCCTTGGCTACAGGGCGTGTGATCGGAGACGTCTTGGACCCCTTCATCAGCACCGTGGATCTAACTGTCATGTTTGGTGATGGCATGCCAGTCATCAGCGGCATGGAGCTTCGTGCTCCGGCGGTCTCGGACAAACCGGTGGTCGAAGTTGGGGGAGACGATCTTCGCGTAGCATATACTCTGGTAATATATATAGCTTATTATAATTAAGTTCATAATATATATGTTCTCCTTTTTGTGATTATTTAGTTGCGGTTTTCATGGATGAAAATTGATAATCGATCTGCACCTGTGCATGTATATATGCTAATAAGTGTGTGAATGAATGCGATATATATGTTGTAGGTGATGGTGGATCCGGATGCCCCTAACCCTAGCAACCCAACCCTAAGGGAATACTTGCACTGGTGAGCTTATCTACCCTACAGTTAGCATAATCAACCAGCTAGCTAGCTTCTTGTACGTTTCATATGCATGCGCTGCAGCTGTGAGACGTACGTGCGCAATGGTGCACATGCACGAGTTGCAAATCATGCATGCATATGTGCAATGCATGCAGCACGCGTACGTGTCAGCTAGCGTACGAAGAAATGTGTCCACGTGTCATTGATAAGCCCATGAATTAAACCTACGCGTATATATATCTGTATCTATATAGCGCTCGATCCATGAAACAATTTATGCCCATGCATGCAGGATGGTGACCGATATCCCAGCTTCAACCGATGCTACATACGGTACGTATATACGTACAAATTTAAATTTATACACACATAAGCTTAGCTTAGCTAGCTAGGTGTATGTATATCGTCAATGGTGATTTATAGATCGATGTATCGATGCAGGGAGGGAGGTGGTGTGCTACGAGAGCCCATCGCCGGCGACGGGGATCCACCGGATGGTGCTGGTGCTGTTCCGGCAGCTGGGGAGGGAGACCGTGTACGCGCCGCCGGTGCGCCACAACTTCAGCACCCGCGCCTTCGCCCGCCGCTACAACCTCGGGGCCCCCGTCGCCGCCGTCTACTTCAACTGCCAGCGCCAGGCCGGCTCCGGCGGCCGGAGGTTCACCGGACCCTACACCTCCCGCCGCCGCCAACCTTAATTAGCTTAATTACTTACCTACACAATTAATACACATGCATGCATATACGGTCGATTGATATCCGATCCATCGCCGTATATATACTGCTGTACTGCCGTAGCATGCTGCAGGCATGTATATATATGCATGCATGGTAACTAAACGAATAAACGTAGCATGATATATATTATATCTGGTAATGTTAAGAGATCGAGTGGTCGATCGATCGGTGTTTCTTAATTAGTTTGTGCAATTAATTAAGTAGCACATATATATAGTGGTTGTGGTGTACGATATATATATACAAATATATATACATACACACATAGGTAATTAATTGTGTAATGTAGTAAAAGAAATGGAATATATACAGGTATTTTATGTATGATGTGTTTACGTATAATAATAAATTAGGGAAAGCACATCATGCGTGTGGCGCCAAAGATGCTGCACGTGGTATATATATCATTGTTGGCTTTATGTAGTCACATATTCGCTATTGGATGTGGAGATAGCCGACAGTTTAAAAGGATATATGATACAGACAGGAGTATCCGTTTCAAAATATCTGATTTATTGAGAGACTAATTAAGACCCAATTATTTTAAATTTTTACTCTTAATTGCCCTAATTGAATGTGTTAAAACTTAAAAGTGGTGAAGTTATGTGTTTAATAGGGATATCACGTTCTTTTCACATTACATGCATTTTTTTCACATTACACTACAAATAGTTTATGGGTAAGACTTTTATATACGTGTCATTAGCGATTTAAAAATAAATATTAAAAAATAAATTACGATGAAAAACCTAAAATTAACTATAAAATTAAGTTTTAGAATTTATATTTTGGCATCTGCTAATAAGCTGAAGAGCAAATGATGGGGAGTAATTACAAAATTGACCTTCCCAAAAGAGTAAGTGTATATATATTTTATGCATGTAAGGTCAAAATAGATAATATTCTGCTACTAGATAGATCAATTCTGTATTTATACAGACAAAAAAGGTGCATACTTGACCTATATCCCACGAAAGAAAAAAAAACAGAGAGAGAGATATGAGAGGATATATACTTTAATGATGAGATACCAACGTCGAAAGTATCTCAACCGGTCAATTCAACATTTGGCCGCCGTCGAATTCTTGTCTCCTAAATGAGAGCCTTAGTTCACTTGGAGGTGTTATTAAGAATGAAAAGTTTATGGTTTTTTTTCTAGTCTGAATTAGAGTTTAGGGGGTGAATCCAAGTTTAGGAGGTAAATTGGACCTTGTTCCAATTCCAACATGTCTACTCGTGTCGGTATTAATTTGTGCAAAGCTTGTACCAACGAATCAAACCAATGTGTTGTTAGAATATTTGAAATTTTGTAGATTTGTTACGATGATTTTCCAAATAAAAAATATTGATGCATAGTGTCCTTATCACTACTGCAATAGCTATTTTTGTAGGTAGGAAGGGTTTATATTTACATATGTACTATAAAAAATTACTATATATAATAATAACGAGAAGCTCGTATGATCTAAATCTGATTTTTATGAACAAACATTTTACGGACGATACCGCTGCCAAAATTTAATTTCCACGCGCGGTCTCTGAAGAGCACTGCCTGGAGAAAAAAAAGGACAGCGGGGTGCCACGGAAAAGCAGCAGCGATTGCCTATGAAATTTAGGGCCTGTTTGGGGAAGCTGGAGATTTTGAGAAGCTGAGATTCTAAGAAGTTAGCTAGAGATTCTGAGAAGTTGAGATTCTGTTAAGCTGAGGAGGTCCTGTTTGGAGGAGCTTCTGGTTGGTGTACTGAGAGGCTAAATTGTCTAAAATACCCCTAAAGTTGATGGTTGGTCTGATGTATATGCGGATATCCGGGCTCGGCAGCCCGACTTGGCTGCCCGTCGCTGCCTCCCGACCTCGGCCGCCCGACTCGCCGCCTCCCGAGCTCGACCGCCAGTCACCGCCTCCCAACCTCCCGAGCTCAGCCGTCTGTCACCACCTCCCGACCTCGGCCGCCTGTCGCTGCCTCCCGAGCTCGGCCGCCCGTCGCCGCCGACTCGGTCGCCCATAGCTGCCTCCTGACCTCGGCCGCCTGTCGCCGCCGACTCCCGACCTCGGTCCAGTCGCTGCCTCCCGAGCTCGGCCGCCCGTAGCTGCCTCCCGACCTCGGAGGCCGCCCGTCGCTACCTCCCGTGCTCGGCCGCTCGTCGTCGCCTCCCAGGCCGCCCGTCGCCGCCTCCCGACCTCGGTCCCGTCGCTGCCTCCCGAGCTCGGCCGCCCGTCGCCGCCGACTTGGCCGCCCGTAGCTGCTCCCGACCTCGGCCGCCCGTCGCCGCTGACTCGGCCGCCCGTAGCCGCCGACTCGACCGCCCGTAGCTGCCTCCCGACCTCGGATCCGGCGAAGGATGCCACGCGGAAGGGGCGAGCGACCCCATCCTCGCCCGTCGCCACTTCCCGTCTCCCGTGCGCGCTGCTTCGATGGATGGAGGTGAGGGTTCGGGTGTTAGGGGTATTCCAGGGCTCCTCCTTCAGAATCTCGGGAAGCTGCTATTCCCAGCTTCTAGGCCGTAGTTCATTTTCCAATTGGACTTCTACAGATTGTTGAAAAAGCTGGCCCGTTTGGAGGAGATTGTGGATTCTAGGACCAGCTGGAGAAGCTAGCGGGTTCTACAATCTCCCCCAAACAGGCCCTTAAGTTCTTTTTCCACACCGACAGCACCTCTCTCTCTCTCTCCCCGGATAACCACTGGCAGCAGCGATTCTCCCCCACCAGCTCTCCTCTCTCCGTCTCTCTCTCCCTCAATGGTGACGGCGGGTGGAACCGAACGACCGGCGGCAGCAGATCCGGTGGCGCCGATGCTAAGGAGCAGCGGATCAGGAGCCGTCGGTGGTCAGGAGCGGGGGATCCCACAGTCGTCTGGCAAGGCAGGGGCTGTGACGGAGCTCCACTCGACCCCGGCGGCGGCGGAGGCATGACGGGGCTGGTGGATCTAACGGCGGTGAGTTGCGGGGGTGGCGTATCAGGCGGCGTGGCGCCTCTCTCTCTCTTCTGGCAAGGCCCTGGCACGGCGGATCGGGAGCCGGCGAGGAACGGCGGATCGAGCACCCCTGAGCTCCGCCGCTACTAGATCTGCAGCCGGGCAGGCTCGGGAGTGGCGGATCCATGGCGGGGAGGTGGAGCTCGGGCGCGGGCGGCGGGCGGGGGCTCGGCGGCGGGCGCGGTTGTTGCTGTTACTCCTGGCGTAGCCCGAGCCGATCCGGACATAGCGGGAGCAACGGTCTGGACAACGGCCTGGCGAGATGATCGGGCGAGGAGATCGATGGCGACTGAGTTCGTGGTAGCACAAAGCGCGCAGTCAAGCGGAATGCATGGCGAGCAGGTCCTCGTCTTCCCTCTATGTAGGATCGAAGTAATTTTCAGCCTATAAGTAGATGTTGCATCATTTGTAAATAGAGCATTGAGCTTCATTTCAATTGAAATAGACACGGAAAATTGCCCCAGACTCACTTCCAGAATTTTACTCTGTTCTTGCTCTGCTTTCTTCTTCCTGTGCTTCGCTCTTTGCCGTGCCGGACAGCTACAGTGTGCTCGCAAGGCGTTTGATCGTTGGTTTTTCGCTAACAAGTGGTATCAGAGCCCTCAGGTTCGGGGCTGATCTGACGCCATGTCGATTGTCACGGCGGATGCGGCAAGGGGGAGCTCAGGGAGCGCGTTCCTCTACCCACAACTCACTGCAACCAACTACACCAGTTGGGTGATCCGGGTGCAGGCGATGATGGAGGATCAAGGCGTATGGGAAGCAATCGAGCCGGCGGCCGAAGCGGTCATCGACCCAAGGAAGGACAAGAAGGCAAAGTCCCACCTGCTGCAATCGCTCTCTGAAGATCTCTTGATGCAGGTGGCGAAGAAGCGGTCGGCGAAGAAGGTGTGGGACTGCCTCAAGATGAGGTTCGTCGGCACGGATCGGGTTCGCAACGCGCGCTTGCAGACATTGAAGGCTGAATTCAGCGGCATGTGCATGGCCGACGGGGAGTCACTGGACCAGTACGCTGGGCGGATCACAGCCATGGCGGTCCAGCACTCTGAGCTAGGCGCAACATTGAACGACGTCGCCATGGTGAAGAAGCTATTCGACACCGTCCCGGAGAAATTCGTCAACATTGTGGCCGGCATCAAACAATTCTACAACCTCGAAGATATGGCGTGCAAAGAGGCTGTGGGCCGTCTCAAGGCCTACGACGAGCGCACGCACAAGAAGAAGGGTGCCGTCGGTGACCTAGCTGCCGATGGGCAGATGCTCCTCACTCAGGCAGAGTGGGAGGCGCGCTTCAAGAAAGACGGCGGTGAATCTTCGTCGCCGTAGAAAAACAAGCCTCCCGGCGACGGGGGTAACCGCGGCCAAGGAGGACGCGGGCACGGCAGAGGGTGCGGTGCGGCGGCCACGGCGGGGCGCCTTGCAACTCTGGGGGTGGCGGGTCTGGCGGCGATGCCCGCGACAAAAGCCACATTAAGTGCTTCAACTGCGATGAGTACGGACACTACTCCACGAAGTGCCCGCACCCCAAGAAGAAGAAGACGGAGGCCCATCTTGCACAGACTGAGGACGCCGGACCAGCGCTGCTGCTCGCGGTGACCGAAACCGAGACGGCGCAGCCCATGTCGGCGCAAGTGGCGCACTCAGGCCTAGTCGTGCACGAGGAGCGTGTATGGCCACGCCTGTTGTTGGCAGAGGGCGACGATGCCGCTGGGGACGTCTGGTACCTAGACAACGGTGCTAGCAACCACATGACGGGAGATCGCCTCAAGTTTCGAGAGCTGGACGAGACGATCACGGGGTGAGTCAAATTCGGTGACGCCTCTTCAGTACAGATCATGGGGAAGGGATCGATTCTCTTATCCTGCAAAAATGGCGATCAGTGGTTGCTCGACGACGTCTACTACATTCCAAGCCTCTGCTGCAACATGGTGAGCCTGGGGCAACTCACCGAGACCGGCCACCGCGTCGTGATGGATGGAGATGACCTGGAGGTTTTCAACAAAAACCCCTGGCACTTAGTCATGAAGGTGAGGCGCACCACCAACCGGCTCTATCGGATCGAGCTGAAGCTAGCGCACCCAGTATTCCTGTTGGCTAATCTCGAGGACCCGGCGTGGCTATGGCATGCCCGGCTCGGGCACGTGAACTTCCAAGCGATGAAGCTTTTGGTGGACAAGGAAATGGCGGCAGGAGTACCGGGGATTGTCCACCCAAATCAGCTTTGTCAGGCGTGCCTGGTGGCGAAACAGATATGCCAGCCATTCCCGGCGATGGCAAATTTTCGAGCGGAGGTGCCACTCGAATTGCTCCACATGGACCTATGTGGGCCGATCACCCCGTCGACAATGGCCGGTAACCGGTACTTTATGTTGATAGTTGATGATTTTTCTCGTTGGATGTGGGTGTTTGTGATCAAAACGAAGGACCTAGCACTTGCGACGTTCGAAAAATTCAAGCCCTTGGCCGAGAACACGGCCGGGCACCGCGTCAAGACGCTCAGATCAGATCGCGGCGGTGAGTTCCTCTTTGGGGAGTTCGCGTGCGTCTGTGAGGAGGCTGGCATCCAGCGACACCTGACTGCGCCGTACTCACCGCAACAGAATGGTGTTGTGGAACGCTGCAACAGAACAGTGATGGCGATGGCGCGCTCTCTCCTCAAAGGGATGTCCGTGCCTAGCAGGATGTGGGGCGAGGCGGTGCGACATGCCGTGTACCTGCTAAACCGGCTGCCTACCAAGGCGATGGGGAATCGCACCCCGTTCGAGGCCTGGACGGGAAGGAAACCACACCTAGGGCACCTGCGGGTGTTCGGGTATACAGCACACGCGAAAATCACGACACCTAACTTGAAGAAATTAGATGACCGGAGCTCACCGTTCGTGTACCTGGGTGTCGAAGAAGGAAGCAAGGCACACCGCTTGTTTGATCCACGCCGCAGGCAAATTCATGTAAGTCGCGATGTTGTTTTTGAAGAAAATGTTGCCTGGAAATGGAACGGAGTTGCAGGGGAGGCCGAATCGGCAAAATTTGTCGTCGAGGAGACTGTCGACGTCGAGGCGGCAAACGGCACAAAAGTGCCACCATCGAGCAGCGCGGCTGGCGAGCCGGCAATCCCGATGGAACTCTCACCACCAGGAAGGCGTGATGGTAGGGAGCGAGCGACCAAGACAGGGGAGCCATCAACTCCAGCAAGACGGGTGACTAGAGCTACCGAGTCCGCTAGCGAGCAGGCGACGCCGCAGACAGGAAGCAGCACCAACAGGAACGATGGGCCTGTTCGCTACAGGCACATCGACGACATCATGTGCGACGCCGCGTGAGTCGACCTGGTGGAGGATGACGCAGATGATGCGGCGCTACTCGCGGGGACTGAGGAGCCCTCTTGCTACCGTGAGGCAGCGGGCCAGCCGGCGTGGGAGGACGCCATGGTCAAGGAGCTGGAAGCCATTGAGAAGAACTCGACATGGGTCTTCACCGCGTTGCCGGCAGGACACAAACCCATTGGGCTCAAGTGGGTGTTCAAATTGAGGAAGAACACCGCTGGCGAAGTGATCAAGCACAAAGCCCGGCTGGTGGCAAAGGGATATGTTCAACGCCAAGGTGTGGATTTCGATGAAGTATTCGCGCCAGTGGCAAGGCTTGACACGGTGCGTGTGATACTCGCCATTGCGGCTGATCAGAGGTGGGAGGTGCATCACCTCGACGTCAAATCGGCGTTCCTAAATGGCGAGCTCGAAGAGGAGGTGTACGTGGCCCAGCCGGAAGGCCATGTACAGAAAGGGAAGGAGCATCTTGTGCTCAGGTTGAGCAAGGCGCTCTATGGCCTTCGACAAGCACCACGGGCGTGGAACACACGTCTCGACAAAAGCTTGAAAGAGCTCGGCTTCGCGCGGTGCGCGCAAGAGCAGGCGGTGTACACTAGAGGAAAGGGGCGCGCCAGCATCATCGTCGGGGTTTATGTTGATGATTTAATCGTGACAGGAGAAAATCCAAGTGAGATCACGATGTTCAAGCAACAGATGATGGGGGAATTCGAGATGAGCGATCTCGGACTCATGTATTATTTGAGGATTGAAGTGGCGCAGGGGGAGAATGGCATCGCCATCAAGCAGGCCGCCTACGCCAAGAAAATCTTGTCCCAGTTCAGGATGCTGGAGTGCAACTCAACCTCAATTCCCATGGAGCCTCGATCGCCGCTGCACAAAGACGCCAAAGGAAGCCCTGTCGACGCAACGGAGTACTGGCGCGTCATCGGATGCTTGCGATACTTGTTGCACACGAGGCCGGATTTGTCCTACGCCGTGGGCGTGGCGAGCAGATACATGGAACGGCCAACGATAATACACTTCAAGGCTGTGAAGATGATCCTCAGGTACCTCAAGGGAACAGTCGATTATGGGCTCGCATTCGTGGGAGGAAGCGGCGCAGTGGAGATCACCGGCTACACCGACAGCGACTTGGCCGGCGACATTGACGATCGCCGGAGCACCGGCGGGATGGCGTTCTACGTCAACAATAGCCTTGTCTCATGGTGTTCGCAGAAGCAAAAGACGGTGGCGCTCTCGTCGTGTGAAGCTGAGTTCATGGCGGCCACCGTGGCGGCGTGTCACGTGCTCTGGCTCAGGGCGCTGCTTAGCGAGGTGATTGGCACAGAAGCAAAGCCGGTGAGACTCTACGTCGACAACAAATCGGCAATTGCCTTGATGAAGAACCCTGTGTTCCATGGGAGGAGCAAGCATATCGATACCCGCTATCACTTCATTCGTGAATGTGTCGATAGCGGACAGATCGTGATTGAATTCGTCCGGACTGAAGAATAGCGGGCGGACGCACTCACGAAGGGGCTGCCGGCGGCAAAACTGGCGACAGCGCGGCACCTGTTGGGTGTTCGCAATCTTGGGCCGCGCCAGGACTAAGGGGGAGTATGTTGCTGTTACTCCTGGCGTAGCCCGAGCCGATCCGAACATAGCGGAAGCAACGGTCTGGACAACGGCCTGGCGAGATGATCGGGCGAGGAGATCAATGGCGACTGTGTTCGTGGTCACATAAAGCGCGCAGTCAAGCGGAATGCATGGCGAGCAGGGCCTCGTCTTCCCTGTATGTAGGATCGAAGTAATTTTTAGCCTATAAGTAGATGATAGTTGCATCATTTGTAAATAGAGCATTGAGCTTCATTTCAATTGAAATAGACACGGAAAATTGCCCCAAACTCACTTCCAGAATTTTACTCTGTTCTTGCTCTGCTTTCTTCTTCCTGTGCTTCTCTCTTTGCCGTGCCAGACAGCTACAGTGTGCTCGCAAGGCGTTTGATCTTTGGTTTTTCACTAACAGCGGTGCCCCGGAGGCGTGGATCAACAGCGGGGTGCCCCAGGGCAGCGGATCCGGCGGCCATGAGTTCGGAGGTCGTGGATCAACGGCAGCTGCAAGTCCCGAGAGGGGATCCAAGACGGCGACCGCCGGTGAAGATTTTTTTTTTATTTTTTGTGCTGATTTTCCAAATTTGTCAATGTATATTTATGATTGTGACTATGGATTTTTGAGCAGTGAATTCGTATTTATTGATTTGTGGAATTTGGGGGATTTTTTTGCAAATGGCCATGTGAATCATTTTTTATATTTTATTTTTTCCCTAAAAATCCTTATCATCTTAATCTTTCCGCCTGTGATGATCCTTTTTCATAGGCGGATCTAAGCCTGACCGCCTGTGAAGATTTTTTTTTTGCAGGTGTCCGATCGCTCGCCTATGAAAATGCTCTATTTTCACTGACCTTTAGTCATAGGCGGTACAACCGGCCGCCTGCGAAAAGCTGTTTTGACCGTCTGTGATTACTCCTTTTGTAGTAGTGATATCATAGCTCAATTTGTACATTCACAATTTACATTGCCCTCTCGATGGATTTGTTCAATAGATCCACGATCAAAGATTATGCAAAAAGTGTGTAATCAACAATAATGAATACCTTGACTTGCCACCATATGGATAAAACGTTCAGGTACGTGCCAAAAAATGTTATATGTAGGTTTATTTTCAAAATTCTATTAATATTGAGGAAAAACAACCCGCTGTCATACATCTAGCCACTATACTAAGGCCCCGTTCGGCACTATTTATAAGCCTAGCTTATTTTCTCGTTTTTTAGCGCGTTTTTCGAACTGCTAAACGGTGTGTTTTTTTAAAATTTTCTATATGAAAGTATCTTTAAAAAAATTAAATAGATCTATTTTTTAAGTTTTTAATAGTTAATACTTAATTAATCGTACGCTAATAATATTTTTCGTTTTACGTGTGACTTATAAGGCAGAATAATAAGTTAATTCAAACACCACCTAACTCGTATTGGAAGAAAAAAAATTATTGTTTCTCTGTTCAAAAAGCATTTCTCACGGCAAGGTCATATATGTAGTACCCAATGTTTCTCGGTTCTCTCTTTTTTTCCCCCGAAACACGGTATAAATATATATGCTCGTATACACATGCGTAAACTCACTCTTATGAACACACGCACGTATACTCTATCTCTAGAAGCAACTCTAAGAGACTAGATCGATTTATATTGATATTGATGAAATTAACACAAACGCCTCGTTGTCGACGGATACGTCACCTACTACCGAAATAATAATTAGTTATAAATACGAGCACCCGTGTTAAGTCTAGAAATTAAATCTAGGTGAACACGTTACATTATAAGAGACTTAATCAGCTGAGCTAATAAACGGATAAGGCTCGGGACTTAATCAGTTAAGCTAATAAACGAATAAGGCCCCCTTTGTTTAGGCTTAGGTTTATTGGCTTAAGCTCTTAAGCTAACTTTTTGGCTTTTATGGTTCATAAAGTCGGTGGTTTTTAAGTCTCAAGTTCAATGTTGCAATTTTAACTCTAATAGATATAAGCTAAAAAAGCTCCTTTATAAATCCATTTGAATCAGCTTATGGCTTAAGCTATTTTCTCGTTTTTCGTAAGTACTCTTTCTAAACTGCTAAATAGTGCGTCTTTTATAAATACTTTATGGATATAGGTCTTTTTAAAAAAAATTAAATAAATCCATTTTTCAAGTCTATAATAGTTAACACTCATGCACTAATGATTCGTCCTGTTTTGTGTGTCATGAATAAGCTCAAGTTATGAGCTGATTTAAACGGTGCCAAACCTAGCTTTTATTTGCTTAATAGTACAAGAGTGACTTATGGCTTCTAAGAACCCAACCAAAAAGCTGTCTTTTTGTTTAGCCTTCAACCTTTTTTTGATTTAGAAGCTACACTACAAACCAAACCAAAGAGCGCCTAAATAAATAAATATAAATAGGCTATAAATATAAGGCCATGTTGTTATCAGCTTATAGGATATACTTCTTCCTCTTTTTTATTAGCACGCTTCCCAAACAGCTAAACAGTGTATTTCATATAAAAACTTTTTATATAAAAGTTTCTTTAAAAATCAAATAAATCTAATTTTAAAGTTTATAATAGTTAATACTTAATTAATCATGCACTAATAATTCGTCACGTTATGTGTGCCACTTATAAACTTGAGCTACAAGCTGAATAGAACGGTGACTAAATGGATGGAGGGAGTAACTTATTACCACCATGGACACACCAAGTGAAATCAATCCGTTCGTCTTAGCACTCATAACGCCTCAAATCATCATGAGATCGAAACTTGTATGTATTTATATCTTGTATGTAGTTATAACTCACTAGCAATTATTATACTAAAACTCAACATATAAGTATAACACATCATCATATATACTGGCAATTGTTATAGGATAAGACTCAATATGCAAACAAACCACATTATCTACATTTATTACATTATCCACGTCAAACAAATACTAACAGAAGCTGAAACAAAAAAAATATAAAAAAGCGTTGAAAATCAATAGTAAGAGGTGCAAACTCATGGAGCAATCTCAACTCTTGGATAACCGTGGCAAATCCACGCAAGGGATCTGGAGTGTCACACCTAGTCACGACTCCCGTCCCCGACGCCCATAACAACAGCGTCGGCTCGACTCGCGGGAGGCCAAAGCCAACCTGGACACAAACCCAGCCGTCCAAGCAACCACCACCGGCCAGCTCTCTCGCCGCGCGCGTCGATGGATCGCGGCCGCCTCGCCGTGCTCTCCGCCCACCTCGGGGGTGGCGCCGGGGGTGCGAACGCGGAGGCGGCGCTGGAGAGGTCGGCGGTGTCGGCGGCGGTGCCCCCACCGGCGGGGCGCGCGGGTGCGCTCGCGGTGGTGGACGGGAGGACGGGGAAGAGGTATGAGGTTAAGGTCTCCGAGGAGGGGACCGTGCGCGCCACCGACTTCAAGAAGGTGCGTGCTGGGTTTGTCTTACTGCGAGCGAGCTGCGGCGTGTTAGCTGTGCGGTGATCCGCGGTTTATTTGGGGGAAATTCGAGATTTTGGGATGCGGTTGCGGTTGTGGATCAAGCTGGATTCTTGTGGAATCGGCTTGGATTAGGGGATTAGGATTTTGATTGTGCTCGCCTCGGTGTAGGAGGGGGATGGATGAAATAGTTCGTCAGTTTTTTTTTTTTTTTGTTCCTTGCGTTGCGATTCAGTAATTGTCGTTCGGCAGTTGTAGGCTTGTGATGGGGGTGGCAAAGCAATGGGTAAATTTCGCCCCTTTGGACAAATCCCCCTTGAAGACGATTAAACCATCATCTTTATTGAGTTTAGTTTCTTAAATTAGATATAATGACTGTATGGATATAGGCGTGGTTACTCTGGTTGACTTAGAATGCAACTATCGAATTGTAGTTAATTATGTAAATATTATTTCATTATTTTCTGATTTAGGAGTAAAATTTCAAGAGAATGTGTGGATAGCTCAAGCACCGGGCATTTTATGATGCCTTTGCTGTATGAGATCACCTGAGAGTGAGTTTCTTTTTTTTTTTTGGTTAATTGTTGCAGATTACCACCGGGAAGGATGATAAGGGTCTTAAGATTTATGATCCTGGTTATCTGAACACAGCCCCAGTTCGCTCGTCCATCTGCTACATCGACGGGGATGAGGGAATTCTTCGTTACAGGGGATATCCAATTGAAGAGTTGGCTGAAAGCAGTTCGTTTGTTGAGGTGGCCTACCTCTTGAGTAAGTGTTTGTTTTGCACCTTGATTTCCTCTTTTGATGTAAGTGTAGTTTTGTTTTTGAAAACATGTTTCTCCTGCAGTGTATGGAAGTTTACCTACCCAGAGCCAACTGGCTGGATGGGAGTTTGCGATTTCTCAGCACTCTGCTGTTCCTCAGGGACTCTTGGTATGTTTTTTCGTCTTTTATTTTGTATAATTGCAATATGTATGGACATTTTTTGTGTTTGATCTGTACTAACAACTAATAGCTTGGTGCTCTTTTAACGTTGGCAGGATATCGTACAAGCAATGCCTCATGATGCTCACCCCATGGGTGTCCTTGCCAGTGCAATGAGCATGCTTTCTGTCTTCCATCCAGATGCAAACCCTGCTCTTAGAGTAAGTACTCTCTAAATGCACTAATTGGACTAATTTTTTCACATGATTTTACTAACATGATAGAATCAGCCAAAAAGTTGGATTCATAATAGCTGTGTTGTGTATGCACCAGCTATTATGTGTAACAGTTTGTTGTTGTTAATGATATATATTCTACTCATGCAGGGTCAAGACCTCTACAAGTCGAAGCAGGTTAGGGATAAGCAGATTGTGCGAGTACTTGGGAAGGTATGACTAAGAAACCTGATTATTCTTGAATTAGCTATGTGGATTATAGGATATAAATGATATGCCCAGTTTGTTGCATAAAAATAGCCAGATATATTTGTATAGAAGGTCATGATGCAGATCACGACAATGTTTATTTTTTTAGCTTTATATATGTTCGGCTTACATATATTAATAGTCGATGCAGTATTAACTTGTTTTTCTGTATCTGTTATTCTGTATAGGCACCAGCAATTGCAGCTGCAGCCTACTTGAGATTAGCAGGAAGACCTCCTATCCTTCCTACAAATAGTCTCTCTTATTCAGAGAACTTCTTGTATATGCTAGACTCTTTGTAAGTCACATGACTTTGGAATTATTTGTATTTTGTACTATTTTGTTCTCTCATATGTGCTTTTATTTTCCTTATATATTGGAAATCGCTGAGCAATTCAATTTTGTGACTGACTGTAATATTGATTCATGTTCCTTTTTTTACTGTGGTGCAGGGGTGACAAAGCATACAAGCCAAATCCTAGACTTGCTAGGGTTCTAGATATCCTTTTTATTCTTCATGCTGAACATGAAATGAACTGCTCTACAGCTGCTGCTAGGCACCTTGCTTCAAGGTAAATCATGCCATTGATTCTAACAGTTGGGAGTCTGACCTTGCCTGATTATTTATACTGTGTCTACAGCGGTGTTGATGTCTTCACTGCTCTTTCTGGTGCTGTTGGAGCTCTATATGGTCCACTGCATGGTGGTGCAAATGAGGTAAACAATATTGAGCAGCGTGCGCTTTTGATTCTTGCATTGGACTGCTAATAGTTTTTATACACATTATGCAGTCCTTACCATCAGAATCTAAGGATCAAGCTTAGAAGTAACAGACACACAGTCTATATACTATATAGTTTGTTCTGTTAACAATGTCAAATAAAGCACCTCCTTTATAGGGATTTTTTAAAATTTTCTTGGATTTTTTATTTAATTGAAAAGTTAAATCTACAACCTTTCTTTCTTTTCTTTGAGAGCTACAGTTGGGCCAATAAATTCAAGTTCGAGCCTTGATTACATCTGTTATATTTAGATTTTATTAAGGAATTACTCATTTATGATGGAGAAGCACTAATGCCATTTTCTAACATGCCAGGCGGTACTTAAAATGTTAAATGAGATTGGAAGTGTGGACAATATTCCAGATTTCATTGAGGGAGTGAAGAACAGGTGATATATATATATTTTCTGGTGTGCATGTATCATGGAAGTCTTTTTTAGTTGAATGAAGTTTAGCTTTTTGCCTATTTAAATATACTCTTCGACTTGTTTTATGAGATTTTTTTGTTCTTTAGGAAGAGAAAGATGTCAGGTTTTGGGCACCGTGTTTACAAGAATTATGATCCTCGTGCTAAAGTCATCCGGAAGCTAGCAGAGGAGGTCTTCTCTATTGTGGGACGGGATCCTCTTATTGAGGTTAGTTATGCATAGTTTCTTTAGTCAACGAAGTCCAATTTCTAATAACTGTATGAAACCTTCATTCAGTCAGTAAAATATCCAAGAAACAGATTTTGTCAGTTCATGCTATAGGATGCTAAATGACTTTTAACTTAGGAACATGAAGCATTTATTTCTAAACAGTACAATAAAAGGTCTACCTTTTTTTGCAACGAATGAATATTGACTTTGTGTAACACAGTGAGATAGATGGAATATTTCTGATTAGTTCCTTTCTGGATCTGAAAATGTTGAATAAACACAAATCGAGACTTATTGGTCTTTTACTGTTTGCAATCCTTTTTCTGTAATGGACATGTATAGCTTTTTTCTACAAAATTGTGCTGCATGTCTTTTCATTGAGTAGAGAACATACGGAATGATGTTTGCATACTCATTCATAGACAAGCCACCAGGACCACAAAAGCTATTTTGTTCTATTCTTGTCCTTCAGGACTTTGTATACCAAACATTGATGATTGCTTTCGCTCAGTTTCTTTATCCACAATTCCACATGTATTTACAGACTTAGTATTGATATGGAAGAAAATCTTTCATATTTAATACTGCAAAGCTCAAATAAAGATGAGGTTAACAAGATATATTGGCAAAATATTCAGCACCTGTTCTGTGTAGTTGTGTTCAAGTTGCATGTGCTACAATAAATATCTATGCGCATTTTGGTTGCTAGCTTTGATTGTATGGTCCATCATACTAAAGCAATCCCAAGAACTATTAGGATTATGTTCCATCTTTTCCAGAATACTTGAAATTGAGTGATTAATCTGGAAAAATTCATTGCCAAGAAATCAAGCTGGCTATAATTAACACTCTTAAACGTTTGATGATATCACATTTTTTGTTAACTACCCTGTTTTGTCTGCCAAACCTTTTCATCATGAAGAAACCTACAGGAACTATTTTCTGTTTTTGAAGTAGGATTCTGAACAGCATGGTTATCTGTGTGCAACTGCAATAACGCTTTTGACAAATTCAATACACCTTTGTGATGGTTTCTGATGCCATGCCAGGTTGCTGTTGCATTGGAGAAGGCAGCATTGTCAGATGATTATTTTGTCAAGAGGAAGCTGTATCCAAATGTGGATTTTTACTCTGGCTTAATATACAGGTACATCAGTGGGAAATCCCTTTTTCTCTCTTCTCTCCTTTTGTTAGTGCAGTAGTTAATTGTGATTGTGTTGGTTCAGGGCAATGGGATTCCCTACAGAATTCTTCCCGGTTCTGTTTGCAATTCCTCGCATGGCTGGCTGGTTAGCACATTGGAAAGAGTCACTCGATGACCCTGACACTAAGATTATGAGGCCCCAGCAGGTATGTGACAAGCAAACAATTTGCAACATACTATTACTTTTCCTTAGTGCGAACTCAAGGTCTATCATGAATCAGATTTTTCTTTTTGAGCAACTAACATTTAGATTTTCTTTAATCAATTAATACTGGGCCAGTGTGGAGCCACCGTTATTCAGTGCTGTGAACTTTGCAGTGATGGGAAATAGATCTCTCATTGCGATGTGCTTTTTTTCCTTTTGAATATCGATTGGCTAGCTTTTCTCTGGGCTGTAACAAGGAGCATTGGATTTTTTATGACCATGGCTAAAGTTATATCTTTAACTACCTTGTGTTACAGAAGTCAATTAACAAATTGCAGCAGTACTATCTTGATATTGACTTCTTTTATACACTCATCACTTGATACTGTGTTCTCTAGTATTCTAGAACTTTTTGGTATATTCTAAATACTGCATGCCCAATTCATTTCTTTTTATATATTTGATTCATGCAATACATAATGTGAAATAATTAAAGATATGTGGAGTTAGTTGATCAGATTTTCCGTTCTCTCTAAGCATATTCATTTGTTGATGCTGGCTTGTTCTTTCGGCAGGTATACACTGGTGTTTGGCTGAGGCATTACACACCTGTCAGAGAACGAGTGCCAGCAAGCCAGAGCGAGCAGCTCGGTCAGATTGCTACCTCTAACGCAACAAGACGCCGGCGTGCAGGTTCTGCCCTGTAAGTCTTCAAGGTACAACAACCAGCGTCCACAATAAAGCAAAGCTTGCGTACACAATAAAGCAAGCTTCATCCCTGTGCTAACAAGTCTATATATCTGCATGAATCTGAGAGCTGCAAGTCTTACGTTGTCACGTATAGGGTAATAATTCCACCAGCGCACTGCACCTCTGTCATGTAAATCTGGAGCATAAGTCATGTAAATCTGGAGCATGAGTCATGTAAATCTGGAACATGAGGTGTGCATTGTAATCGTGCTCACTCAATGCACACTTTCTGTGTATCTTGAACTCTCCCAAGCATGGAGGATGAAAGGATATCACTTGGCAGAAACTATAGAGACGCAATTTTAAAGAAGATTTCTAGTTCAATCGAACATATCAATACACCTTCAAGTTTATTGGCTGTATTACAGGAGGCAAACTTGCATGGTCAGTTGGCCGATCTGGTTTCTTGCTCACCCTTGAGAAATCAGAAGCATGGATAGTATCTGTCGGCTGTTTGTTTCTCAGTGGATGGTGAAAAAATTCAGTCATGCCACAGCTTGGCACAAATTTCAGAATCTTATCTGTTGCTGCCTACTATAATTGCATTTTTTGTCATGACTCATGAACCACATAGTTGCCTACTAATGGGCTATGCAGCTGCCTGGGCTTGGTTCTCTTCTCCATACTCTCAAATGGAGAGCCTTGCACAAAAATGCATTGCAGCATCTTTCAGCTCACCATTCTTCAGTAATAAACTAGTCATTGTCCCTGCACTGAGAGGTTGTGGCATGTCACAGTCTGCATTGCCTAGATATTTCACACGTCGGAACTGTACACATGCATTGTTTTATTGCTAGTCACGAAGTCATTTTTGGTCAGATTATTACTTGTGACTTGTCTCCATGTGGACCTCATCAACAAGCTAGGTAGGGCACTGCACTGGCCTACCTTAAGTGTCACCTTCCTTCCCTTTCTTGCTATCATGTTGATCTGAATGGTTTTAGGTGCAATCATGTGCTGGTGGGCCAGTTACATCTTTTTTGGAGTTATTTTTCTTTTATTAATTGTGGTTGGTTCTTGCATTTAATGAAAGAAAAAGATGAAAATAATTATACAAAACGAGATATCTCATTAGTAAATAATTAATTAAGTGTTAGCTATTTTAAACTTAAAAAAGGATTAGTATAATTTTTTAAAATAACTTTTAGATAGAAATTTTTTTAAAAAACATACCATTAATAGCTCAGAAAACGTGTTCACATGAAACTGTGGGGAGTTTTCACCCCAACCTTCGGTCTCAAATGGAGCCTAAGTTTCCATGTTCATCATGGCAGTGGAACATGACTGGAATTTTCCAATGGAACACCTTAAAAGCATTGCCACTAATGCCCTATCGCCTAATCTCATGTCTATGCATGTTTTTTAGGACTAAATTTTTTGCATTAGTGGTCAGCTCATCACTGAACATTATCTATAGAAAAGCTCATTACTGAACTTGTCAAGGAGCACCATTAGACCTGAGCAAAATTTGACTAAGCAACTTCCATTTGCGGATTTACTTAAGTCTTACTAACTAAGCTAGGAGTATATATTACTCAAAACTAGACTACTAGAAGATCTCACCATGCATCAAAAAGCCCTTGATAATAATGAATCTGCTTGCTACCAGCTACCAACCGAGATCACTCCATCGGCGTCAATCCTGGTACCAGCCATGGCTGCGTCCTCAGTGGTGAGCCATGACTTGGCTTGCTGCTTGTAATAACACTGCTAATACATGCAGATGACCAGGCCAGCAAACAGGTCAGCCAAAGAAAGTCAGAGTCAGAGAGCTAGCACAAGTTGCCATTGGCAAACAATCCATGCCATGCCAGAGTGGACTGTGCTTGACATTAACCTCTTATTTATGTCCAACAACAGATTTGAAGTTGATCTTTATTGACCAAATGCAAGATTTATGTATCTACTAGTAATGGTGGATTTGACACATGATAGTGTGGCCCTGTTATTGTAAATTATCTGCCCTCCCTAGCTAGTAGAGAGTTACCAGAAAAAAGGATGAAGCTTTGCAGCTATTGGTCATGGTATGAGCTCACATCACTCCAAACAGAGTGGTATTCAGCCCAATTTCATCACCAGGGAAGAATTTAAGATCACCTTCCAACCATGACGGTAGCATCAATTGCTGATCTTATGGAAAGTTTTGGGTTCTCTTTTGGAACTACAGTGGTGTTTGGTTCTTTGCACAAAGAGAGTTCCTGGCTAGCTTGAATAATGCTGTGTCTGTGGTCTGAAATGTCAAAGCGTCAGACACTTTGTCCCAATATGATAGATGAAGGGAAGCATAGGAGTATGTTTTAGCTAGCCACCAGAATAGAATCACATGCTTGGGTTGACTGGTATCACAGGTGATCAATACATGTTTTGGCTCCATCACATGCAACTGTATGGAGCAGAATGATGAAAAGTTGATGGTACAAGTTGAGACTTGATCTACACAGCTAGTGTAAACAGCCGGAAAATGTTTGGAGCTGAGGCTTTAATTTCTATGGACTGTAAACAACTCAATCAGATGTCATATACGGAGTACGTGCATGCGCTCAAAACTGTTGAAGGCTTGAAGCTCATAGGGTCATGCGAGGTTAGAATTTGTCCTTTTAAATCTATGTAAATGTGTATATTTTATGTAAGGTTTACATCAGGCCTCTCATCGTCTGCTTATTAGCTTATCAGCTGTAACTAAAATTTAAATTTTTAACCATAAATTTGAAGTTGATTTTGAGATTTTTTTTATCATAGTTTATTTTTTAGCAACAACTTTTAACCGCTAACAGCATAGGTACCAATATTTTACCTAATTCGTTTATTTTTTCATGCCTTACTAGGTGTATCTCAACAATAGTAACATCTCCTATGTAATTGAAAGAGCATTTTCCTTTTCTCAGTATCAGGTACCGCTCGGCAGGAGAGGTTAGGGGAGAAAACTTCCTCATTTCCCATAAGCACGCTTATCGATGAGTTAATCGGTGTGTTTTTCGTAAAAATTTTCTATACATAAAAGTTACTCTCAGCATTAGATAGGTTGACTAGATATGGCAAGAAGTTCGTATCACTTATGTGGCATTCAAATTGGTTTCTCTACCCGGCTTATAAGCCACACATATAACGAGAATCAACATTAACGCATGATTAATAAGTGTTAACCATTAAAAATTTTAAAAATAGATCTATTTGATTTTTTAAGATATTTTCTATATTTTAAAAAACATAACATTTAGTAGTTTAAAAAATATGCTTATGAAAATTGAGATAAACAAAAGCTCTGAAGCACAACGGAACATGCCCTTATCCGTGAAAAAAAAAAGAAAACGATCAGTAGCAGTGTCAGCGTGCGTTAAGCTGCAAGTAACCACGAGTTCTCTGCTGTTCTCCCGTTGGAAACCAGAACATGTATGCTACTAGTAATATAATCCCAGCTGGCCAAAAACACGAGGCGGCGATAGGACCATGCTATTGCTACCGCACGCACAGCAACAACCCAACCCATACGCAACTCCACCCAAAACCAGGCGCAGCACGAGCACACAGAGAAGCTACCTTAGCTTGCTGCCGAGCTCGATCTCGATCTCTCTCCGGCCCCCTCTCAGCAGCAGTGCAAGTACCAGGGCGAAAGGGCAATGGGAGGCAGCCGCTTCCTGCTCCGTCTCCTCCTCCTCCCTTCTCTGCTGCTGCTGCTGCTGGGTGCCGGCTGCAGAAATGGCCGCCGGTGCGCGGCGGTGGTGGCAGCCGCGCAGAGGCTGCCGCAGCATGAAGGTAGAGTACGCTAGCTTTCCTCTGATATTCTGCTTTTTCTTGTTCTCGTTCTTGTTAATTGTTGTTGTTGATGATTCCTTCATTTAATTACCCGCCAGAAAAGATTTCTTTATTTAATTACTGTAGTAAGCATGCGCCTAAGTTGTGTTTTCTTAAGCTAAACTTGTCTTGGTATTCTTGTGGAATTTTGCTGCTGCCACTGCACCGCAACTACAAATCGATGGCTTCCACACGCTGTGGTAGATTTTAGTATTTACAACTAGCTGCAGATTCTACCAATCCCAAGGAATAAATGTTGTTTGATTTGGAGACGAAAAAATCTCAAAGATTTCCTGTTTACCACTGATTTTAGCGGCTCAAACATCCGCAAAATTTATTCAGACCGGTCGGAAGGGCGTGCATTCTTTCTCCATTTCTGCTGCATCAGATCAGTGCTGCCCACAGCTCACTTGGGGCATGTCTCAAGAACTCATACGGTCATACCGTGCAAAATGCCATCGTTCTTCTTTTCTTTTTGCGCCTGTGATTACTTCTCTGGACTGAGGATGGTTCTGAAGATTCTCCTTCTCCAGCTTAAGACCAGGAAGTTGAGCAAATATAGCATTCCCTGAACTATTCAGGGTTCAAATGCAAATTATTATTCCCTGTGCATTTTAGGGGCATTAGAGCAAATAGCATCGCCAACTTTCGGCTAATCGCCACCCAAATCCCTGTGCATGTCCTCTCAAAAAAAAAAGAGAATCACTGTGCATGTGTTGAACCTTTCTTCCCCAATATAAGGGCAAGCCCCCCCACCTGGCGTGCGGTCTTGGCAAATCCGATCAGGGTTTGACTTGGACGCACGCTCTTCGTCTTCAAGATCCGATCTTGTGCAGGAGCTGCGGGGTTTAGGCGGTGGACAGTTTGCACTAGTCCAATGGGTGGTGCACGCCAACTGTTTGATGAAATTTCTGAGTGCTCAGGTGCACACTGGCCGACTTCCTAGGAGTGCCAAAGTTGGCTTGGTGTGGCGGCAAGAGACGTTGGCTTGGCTTTGTGTGCCATACAAACCATGGTGGCAGTCTGCTGTAGGTATCGCATGACATTACAACAATATGTTGGCTGGTGATTGTATTGAGTTGGCGAGGGCAATGGTTTCGCAAAGCTTTCCTCTTGCAAGGAATGATGAACCGGCCAATGGGAATGCACAGTGCTCAGCAATTGCAATTTTTGGAAGGTTTAGTTGATAGAGCGCAATGATCCATGGGCTTAAACTGATGGGTGAGTTGTGCAAAGCCATGGCCTATTGTGCATATATGCACTACAAGAAATTGGGCACTAGAAGAGAAAGAGATGGCGTATTTGATAGCTCAATGCCTCCAAGTTTATGCCATGGCCTAGGCTGGTATGTGTGCATGGAGAGAAATAATATATGAATGTCTCATTCACTTGCTATTGCTAAACAGGGATAAAGATTGAGTTCTGATAGGTTGCTACCATCAAACAGGAAGCTTGTGTGCCAACATTTTAGTTTTTTTACAATTGAAGAAAATGGGACTTGCGATACCACACTTCCTTTCCTCCATGGTTCTGCTTGATAGGCTTTTTAGTTCACTGGATAATGCATTGTTCTGTGGCTCTGTACTGTTTTAATTGTATATTGCAAAATTTTGAAATGCTCATGTGGGAATGCTTGATGCTTGCCTTGTTGGTGCCAGTGGTTTCTGTTTGTTTCTTTTGAGGGAAGCAAAGAAACAACATTGTATCGACACCTCTGAGTTCTATACATGCTAACAGAGATAAGGCTAAAATTTTAATTGCCTTTTCCTTTGCAGTTGAAGCACTAAAGGGAATAGCACACAAGCTCAACAAGATGGATTGGGACTTCAGTGTGGATCCATGCGCTGGGTCTAAAACTTGGGTCAATGCCAGTGATTCAAATAGTTACCCTAAATCTAGTTACCCTAATTTTCCAGTCAGCAATCTGACATGTGATTGTTCATTCAAGAACCATACAGAGTGTCATATTATCAGCTTGTAAGGACATGCCTATTATTCCACCTTTTTTCCCCTTTAAAATGTTTCTTATCCAGAATAGTTCAACTGTTTCAGCGTCCTCCATTTTTCGCTAAAATGTTATTCTTTTGTTCTTTCTTCGTGCACATGGCAGGGAGCTTATGCGTCAGAATCTTAGTGGAGTTCTACCTGAAGAAGTTGTCAACCTCACTTATCTGACAAATCTGTACGTGCTTCCATCCAGCTACTTAAATTTCAGAACATTCACTGTTCACAAATAAAAAAATGATTCATTTTCCCTGCAGTGATTTATCACGCAATTTCATCCAAGGACCAATTCCAGCATCATGGGCTAGCCTACCTGTTTTTAATCTGTATGTCTTGCATGGTCCCATACCATATCGTCAGAATGCCTGTAAGTAGTCATTTGTTCAACTTTCTAGCGCAACTACAGGTCTCTCCAGGGAAATCGCATATCTGGAACAGTACCTAAGGAACTTGGACGCATGCCCTTTTTGAAGTCTATGTGAGTTGTGGTTGCTCTATGATTACAAGCACCTGGAGCTTGCTGGGGCTGAAAGTGTAAAACTAATATATTAGAGAGCTAACTTTTGTCTCTTGTCAACCAATTGCCTGCAGAAATCTAGAAGGCAATCAGCTTGAGGGTCCTATTCCACCAGAATTGGGCAACATCGTCAGCTTGGAGAGATTGTAAGTTCCTGTACTGATACCTTTTTTAATTATTTACATCCTCATTGTTAAGGAGGTTCACTTATCTTGCGTTGTTATTTCAGACAGATACTTATTTTGTTACTAGAAATGGAAATTCAAACCACTGGACTTTTGTTTTATAGTTAAATTTGAAGAATTTGAAATTTAGCATGAATGTGATAAGTAACCATACCTAAATAGCATTGATGCATCATTGATGTGCAACTGCTCCCATTAGGCCATTACAGTGTATATACTGTTAACTGGCATAGTTGTTGTTTAAGACAGATACGTATTTTATTACTAGGAATGGAGATACAGACCACTGGACTTTTGTTTTATAGTTAAATTTGAAGAATTTGAAATTTAGCATGAATGTGATAAGTAACCATACCTAACTAGCATTAATGCATCATTGATGTGCAACTGCCCCCATTAGGCCATTACAGCTTATATACTGTTAACTGGCATAGCCAAATGCCATGTTTTCAATATTTTTCCCCCTCAGATACTGATAAATTTTATCGATTCAAAAAATACAATGAATGTGCCTTGAAATGAAGTTTCTCATTGTTTTTTGCGTTGTCTAAAGTTTCTTGAATTATTACTCATTTTTCTCTTACAGTTTCATTTCTGCAAATAACATCACAGGAGAGTTGCCTTCAACCTTTTCCGGGCTCACAAATATGACAGATTTGTATGTCCTATCCATATTTCAAGAAAATCCTTTCTTCAGTAGCATGTTCTAATTTTTTATGTAATCTGGAACAATTGCAGCCGAATTGACGGGACCAATATCTCAGGAAGGATACCCAGTTTCATAAAGAATTGGCAACGAGTCAACAGAATGTTAGTTTCACTCTGATGTAGAACATTTGACGAGTTGCAGTTGAAATGGAGCAAAATGTCTTTTGTTCACTGCTCTAATTTTCATTTTAATTTATCTCTTGATTTTTCAGAGACATGCAGGGTACCTTGATGAGTGGGCCTATTCCTCCAGAAATTTCTTTGTTGAAGAACTTAACAGAACTGTATTAACATTTCACATGCTCTATTATTTTACCACCAAGTCACTACTGATGTTTTTAACAATCTATCTTGTAACTATTACATAATCAGGAGAGTGACTGATTTGAGTGGACCAAGCATGAAATTTCCCCCGTTACAACATGCACAGCACCTTACAAAAGTGTGAGTTTATCTTTCTGTGATTTTTCCTAGCTTACATTAGTAATTTCCAACACAATACTAAATTCTCTTTATGTTTCAGGGTCCTAAGAAACTGCTCCATATATGGTGAAATACCACAATACCTTGGACAGATGCAGTATCTAATACTCATGTAAGTATCTTGTTCATATAGTTTTTCCGTTTGCTTCATCAGTATGGGTGAGACAAGAAAAGTCAGTTGCTGTTAGCGTTGGAAATGGCATGATTAGTATCCTAATATGAAATATGGGATTTTACTGCATGTCTCCTATCTATTTCACTTGTTTGTGTTGAACATTAGGGGGTAACAGTATTTTCTCGAATACAGGGGGTAACAGTATTATGGGGCAATCTTCGCATAACATGTGACTCCTTTTATACTGAACGCTGATAATCACAAATACTTAATTTTCTGACATGCTTTCTGCCTTTCTCTACTATAGGGTGTTAAATAACTTGTACTGTTCATTGAGATGTGGCCATACAAACCCCTGGTGTTGTTGCTCAATTGTCATGATTATATTCTGTATTAATTTCAGGGATCTAAGCTTCAACAAGTTGACCAGTCAAATTCCACAAAATTTTGTCAGAATGGTGTCACTACAATATTTGTGAGATTCAATCCATGAGATTTTACTTTATGTGTCAACATTTTTGTTTGATTTTATCCATGAGATTTTACTTTATGTGTCAACTTTTTTGTTTGATTCCCCTCAAAAAAACTTTTTTGTTTGATTTTGAACAAAATTATGTGTACCTTTCTCTCCAATATTGGTGGTTTGTCTATTGCTTTCAAAGGAGCCTGATTTCTATTACTATAAATAGGTACTTAACTGACAACATGCTGACTGGAGATTTGCCTGGTTGGATGTTGAAAAACAAGGCAAGCAACAAAGTGAACATGTGAGTGTTCTATAATGCAATACTCTTCTGTGCATATGATATATACATTTACGCTTCTCTACTGGTCACTTTATTCACTTTTTACAGATGAAGATCATTTGTATATGTCATTTTCTGTTTTGGTGAGGGATAACAACTGATGAATGCTTGCAGGGATGTGTCATATAATAACTTCACGGGTAACCCTCCAAATGAATGTCAGCAAGCAAACGTGTATGCTGCTCATTTCAAAGATCTTTGCATAGAATTAGCTTTGATTTTCATGGTGTTCAAATGCCTTACATGTTGTAATTGCAGAAATATGGTTTCAAGCTTTTCATCTTCAAATGACAATCTGTAAGATCACACACTGAAATTTCCATGTGACATATTTTCGTATCAAATATCCATATAAGAAAATAAGTATTAAGGGGTTTATGATTCTTTGTTTTGCAAGTTTGCGACCATGTTTACGAAAGAATCTTCCCTGCATGGACAAACCACGCTGTAAGTTTACTTATGCAATGGAGATGGGACATCAGTCCTTATATTCAGATCGGAATTTAAAATTTAAATGTCCAACAGTACTAAAAAATCCCTTCAAATATCTTCAGATTCCTCCCTGTTTATTAACTGTGGTGGCAAACGTGCTGAGGTTGATGGGAATATCTACGAGGATGACTCATCTCGAATAGGAACATCAACTTTTGTTTTATCAGATGACAGAAAATGGGCCTATAGTAGTACAGGAGATTTTGTGGGTAATCCCGATGCTGACTACATTGCTAGAAACACATCAAAACTCATCCTGGATAATCCTGAATTATACACTGAAGCTCGCCTTTCACCCCTTTCACTGAAATATTATGGACTTTGCATGGAAAATGGCGAATATTTAGTAAAACTTCATTTTGCTGAGATTATGTTCACAGAAGATCATACTTTTTCCAGCAACGGCAAACGCATTTTTGATGTCTTTATCCAGGTACCATTTCCTTAATATCTAGAATTTGCCCTTTTTATTTATGCCATAGTCTTGCTGGCATCTTAATTCTTTGCTACTCCTAGTTTATACCACTTGTCTTACTTTATTCCTAAAAACTATCAGAAACTTCGTGTGGAAAGGCCATCGTTATATAACCAGATTGGAGAATTCATATATTATCTGGAGCAAGTAATTGCCCTAACAAAAGAATCAAGAACAATTGCTTGCTGCCTAGGGGAACAGTTGTCTCAGTTATAGAATTTACCATGTTGTAATGTTTGAAAAATTCCAAAAACAATCATGAATTTATATAGAGTTATGCAAACCCACAAAATCCAATTTCAAATCCATCCTTTGTATTGACAATGAGAAGCAAAAGATATGAAAGTTGTGTAAGCTGAAGTTGTCAGCAACCCAAGTTGGATATAAAGATTACAAGTAAAATATGGTAGTTTCTTTTCTCAAATACTCACTCCATTCTTTATTAAATGACGTTGGTTAGTTCATTTTTAACTAACCAACGTCATTTAAAAAACAGAGGGAGTAACTTCTTTTCTGTCAGTGTAAGTTAATTCCTGGCTTTCCTGCTCAAATGGTTTCTTGGGCTCCTGTCCTCATTTTCTTCAACATATCCATGCAATATTTTATTCTTGTTAAAGTTGCATCATACAAATATGGATTACTGTTGTTCTCTCAAGACATTATTAACTGAGCTTTGCAATAATCTGTCAGGGTACTAAAGTTTTGAAGGATTTTAACATTCAAGATGAGGCTGGTGGTGTCCATCGTGTAATTACAAAAAGTTTCACAACCAACATCACAGAGAATACATTGGAAATTCACTTCTACTGGGGAGGCAAAGGGACTACAGGTGTTCCTGACCGGGGTGTGTATGGCCCATTGATCTCAGCTATATCTGTGATACAGTGTAAGTTCTTTGCGTTCCAACTAACCTTTCTTCTTGCCAGTATTTTGCATATGGTTTTCTGAGATCTCTCTCTCTCTAAAGATGGATATTACTCAATCATATCTTCTCATATGCTTGGAACTTAGCTAACTGTAGTACTTGTGCAGCAAGCAGGAACCATCATGGAATCTCTGCTGTACTGATGATTACCATAATAGTAGCAGCATGTTTGATTGTGATACTTGCGCTAGTTCTCTGCTATATCAAATTCTTCCGGAAAAAGAATATAAAAAGAAATGGTGAGTTGATATTCATTTTCTACCTTTTCAGCGTTCTTCCTACATACATATAATGTATGCTATCTTCTCTATATCTGGTTTAGAATGCTTCTCATCAATTTTAAACTACTCCCTCCGTTTCAAATTACTTGTCGTTCTAGCAAATCCCACACTAACCAAGGAACTATGGAAAATTACATTGTTACCCTCATTAAATACATCGCAGCTGTATTTCCAAAGCAATCATTAACTCTAATTAGTTGAGATGAGCCAATGAAAGTTATGAGTGTATTAATGTGTGGCTGTATTCATAAAGGGTAGGGAGAGAAGTTCACATCTAAAAGTGCTTTGGAATGTGAAAATGACAAGTATTTTGACAAAAAATTTGAATCCTAGAATGACAGGTAATTTGAAACAGAGAGAGTAGTAAATTTCATAAAACCCTAGGTTTGGGGGTATTCGTAGAGTAAAACCCCAAGTTTTGCCATGTTTCAATGAACCCAGGTCTTTGTGCAAAATATTCCACAAAAACCCAGATTTATGCAAAGTACTCATATTCTACTATAATATGCGGTATTTTCAATCATATACTCACATTCGTCAAGAAGGTGCCTATGGTTCTAGGTACTCAAAATACTTCATAATATTTTTTTCTACAAGTACTATGCACAAGTTCTGTGCAATTAGATGATACAGGAGTGTACCTTGGTTCTTTGAAACAAATTGAAAATTTTGCGTTATGAATGCCCCAAAACCTGGGATTCATGAAATTTACTAATTTTGGATTCAAATATTAGCCTGTGAACTTATTATTGAAGCAACTGACTTGAACACCATAAACCAAAATAGTGTTAATTAATTACATAGGGACCACGGGGATGCTATCCTTTTTTTCTTGGATTGTATGGTTAAGAGTTATAACTATCTCTAAACTAGAAGAATATCACTTGTTATGCACAATAAACATAAAATAATTTTTATATGCTTGTTGGCTAATATTGATGACAACCATCCTAAATACACTAGCATTTCTACCTTCTAGGTTTAATATTTTCCTGTGCATCACAGGTATACAATTCTTTTACCATGGACGGAAGACTGATACTTCAGAGCTTCAAGCACGGACACAGTACTTCTTTAGCTTAAAAGAGATTGAATCTGCAACGAAACATTTTGATCCTGCAAATAAAATAGGTGAGGGTGGCTTTGGACCTGTTTACAAGGTAAAAACAATGAACTTTAAGCTTTTCTCCCTTAGGGTATCATAAAAAAAACAATGAAATTTCCCCTAAAAAAAACTTCTTATAGGAGGTTGTTTAACTTTCACAATTAATGCGTGTCTGTTCACAATAGGTTGCATGATGAAAAGTTGCAGAAGATAGCGCCTGTTAAGTGATGATCTTTTCTACATAATATATGATATGATTAGTAGTACTTATGTTAACAGAATACAGAAACCTTGTTTTTTATTCATGACATCACTGCATATGATACCCATTTTTTGGGATGTAATTCCCTGCTACTTCAACATACTCAAGAGGATCCAACATAAGAATTAAAAAATATATAAATAATGATAAAGGTGAATCAGCCAATGATTAGATGTAAATAACTAACAGCAAGCATTTTAATTTAGTACCTCTTTTATACAACTCTATCTCTATATGCCATTCCATTTTGAGTTGTAACACACTATGTCAACCATTCTTCTATCTTCAGGGTACACTGGCCAATGGTACTACAGTTGCTGTTAAGAAACTCTCTTCCCAGTCGAGCCAAGGAAATCGTGAGTTTTTAAATGAAATAGGAATAATATCTGCTCTAAGGCATCCTAACCTCGTGAGGCTCTTTGGTTGTTGTATTGATGGAGAACAGCTACTGCTGATATATGAGTTCTTGAAAAACAATAGTCTTGGCCGTGCACTTTTTGGTAAGACTACATAAATCCAATAATGTTTCCAAACTGCATTTCCTGCCCCAAAATGAATTTCCCCACAACCATCTAGTTCAACGCTCATCATAATTGGTAAGAAAATTCTATTCTAATAGTGTACCAATTTTTAGGTCGTGGAGATCATCAATTGAAACTAGACTGGCCAACACGATATAATATCTGCCTTGGAACAGCAAAAGGCTTGTGCTATCTCCATGAAGAATCAACATTGAAAATCATCCATAGAGATATTAAACCATCAAATATTCTTCTTGATGAAAGATTGCAACCAAAAATATCTGATTTTGGTTTGGCTAAACTGAATGATGACCGTGGGCGAATGAGCACTCGGATAGCTGGAACTGTGTAAGCTGTCATTCTATTTGCTACTTCACCTTTCATTTTTTATTACTGTATTATAGAAAAATCTTTATTATCCAACATCTGATGCTGTCCTTTAATTGAACCAGTGGATATATGGCACCTGAGTATGCCACAAGAGGTTGCTTGACATGTAAAGCAGACGTATACAGTTTTGGAGTGGTGACATTAGAGATTGTTAGTGGAATGAGCAATACAAGTAGCATGTCAAATGATGAATATCTCCATCTTCTTGACTGGGTATGCTATTTGAGCTTTTCTTTTTGTTACCGTTTTGTCTTTTAGGACTCGAATTCATAATCAACCCCATAAAATTGAAAACGATATTATGGGACAAATTTCTGTTGTTGAGATGTTTTCTTTTATAAAGCCAATTTGCTTAACTTTGGAGAACTCTCTGACACATTTTAGGCTGGTACTATGCTGAGTAATCGATAATTTGGATCAGCATATGTTCAAAATATGTTCTAAAAGAAATAAAGTTCAATTATAGCAGAAAACAATTGTTCCCAAAAATCAATCATTTGCACGGCAGCTATTCTTCAATAGACTATAGTATGAAATAAGACCAAGTTTGTTAGTACTCACCCAACCGGATAACAGTGGATAATAAGCAATTTATATAGTAGGGACTGAGATTCCGTTGAACAAAGGCTAACAATCAACTAGGAATGTGTCTATAAACAATTTTCTCTTGATCAAGATTAGCCCACAAACAAACCAACGCTCTTCATGCCAGAAGAAAGAATTACCTAGTGTCCACTGGAAGTATTTCAAATTTGAAAGGCACATCACCCAAGAGAGTTTAGCCTAGCATATTTATGCTACCAATTGTTGATAGTCCCGTTACACAATTTTAAACACGAATGTACTAAACTGAATTTATTTTCTGGCCACAGGCCGAAAGATTGAAGCAGGAAAGGAGACTACTGGAAATTGTTGACCAGCGTCTTGGTTCTAACTACTCTCAAGATGAAGCACTTAGGATGCTGAATGTAGCTCTTCTATGTACAAACACATCACCTGCTCAGAGGCCGAGAATGTCTTCAGTGGTGAACATGCTCTGTGGCCTAGCCCCTATTGAGGTTGTACCTGATGAAGATTTAAGTGAACGCATCAGGCCCAGTGACACCCAATCCTATCAATCCATGAATAACGGCCTAACGGAGTGGTCCTACACGCCATCAAGCGATCCTTCGATCTTGATGCAAAACAGTATGGACAGTGGTTACCTTCCATCTTCAAGCTCCCCTTCTTCGAAGCTGTGAGCTGCAGTACCAAGATTAGCTAGGCTGAAATGTTGGGAAATTTTTGAGCCGAATGCAGTAACTGTACATAGGCTAGCATTTGGTCTATGTTTGTAATCCCCTGTAATTTGAAGTTCTGTCAGTTGTCCAGCTTTCTCATCCGTAGCCAAGGACAATTGATAGCAATGATGTATCCAATTACCGTGATGTTACATTCTTATCAAGGGGACCGAAAGCAGACAGTGGAACCTGATGCAACTGATGTGAGATACAGATGAACTGAGCGTCTTCTCAGGGAGCCTCGGTCAGCAAATGCAATCGACAACTGGTGCAAATGTGGATACCTAGTGACTAGTAAGATCTTTTTTTTTTCCCTTTTTAGTGAGGGGAGACTATTGTATTTTGGACAAGTAGAGGGACTCATGTATAACATAACAATTCAGTGCAAAATGGTTGCTACCCTTATTAACTTCTTTTTTTTAGAAAAGAAAGGAGTATTGTTTTGTTCTCCTCATTTGTGTGTGTTCATTTAGGTGGGGATTGGGCCTGGATTTGGGCTCTTAAGATATATTTGGATGGGTCTCAGTGTCGTCCCAAAGGGTACTAACACAGATAGTCTAAAGCCTGTAAACAAATTTACTAAACATGTAATTGATCTGTTGAAACCAAATCTGAGGCGTGAAACATTCAGCAGCACTGAATAATGATGACCACCAAATTGTACTTCGATTTCTATTTAAGCACCATCCTTGCTCCGTTTGTTTGTCTGGTCCAGCTATGAGACCATGAATCCGTGAGGATTTATACTGTTACTTAGGTAGTACTAATCTGGTATCAATGTCCAAGTCCTGCATCAAGGACCATGAAAAATCTAATCAACTTTTACAGCTTTCAACTACTGCTACTACATAACATAGATTTCTTCGAAATGTAACTGCTCCTAGTCCATGAAAAGACACCAGATCAAAACCAAATGCTATCAAAGGTTCATTTTAGTAGTAGTAATTACAAAATATTTTTTTCCTGGCACACTGGTTGTGTACTTTTCACCAGTAGTAACTACTAACTGTACACCATTAATTAAGCACCTGTCCTATTTCAAACAACCAAAACAACATCAACAACAATAAGTTCCGTACGGTTTGGAATATATCTTTTTTTCCAGACATTTTGATATTGAGCTGCAGTCGTATAAGATGCACTCATAGTCTGAAATTTAAGGAGACGACTTCACGTTGCAATAGAAGCTAAGCTACGAGACAAGTCATCAAAGAAGTGAACCGAGAGCGCCTTTGAAAAGCAAGAATTTTCCATGAAATTTCTCCATTCTAAAGGATGTGATAGAGCGGAAATTAAACGCATTCACCTACTTAAAAACCATTCCGCAAGGAATTAATCTACAATCAATAATCCCAAGATGGTCACCATGCATCAACCTTACACCAAACTGAGTAATGCAACGTTGTCACAGGTCCAAAACATACTATTCCACACTCACACATATACATACTTTTAATTTAGGTCTAGATATATCGGAGGCAGAAATTCCACACGAATTCCATAGAAATCTCCACACCTAACACACACCACAGAATTCTCGTAAAATTCCGGTGTTCCAAAGGAGCCCGATAACTACTAGACTAAATTACTACGTGTACGTCACAAATAGTAGTAGTTCATCTCTCTTTCCTTTAAATGCGATGCGGCGCATCCAGCATCTCGATCTCGATCTTAGCAGACAGTGGTAGTAATTAGGGTTTGGTGAGAGGGGTTAATTAGGCAGTGGAGTTCATCCTGTTCATGCTCTTGAGGAAGGAGCCGCTCTTGGTGATCTCCCGGAGCGGCTTGTTGGTGAAGCGGATGAGGTTGTAGGCCCAAGCTCCGGCCACCGCTCCGGCGACCGGTCCGACGATGTACACCCAGATCGACCTGTACTCGCTGCCGATCAGCGCCGGCCCCACGCTCCTCGCCGGGTTCATCGATGCTCCCGAGATTGGCCTGAAATATATGGAAAAAACATCCCAATCTCTGAATTTTTTTTCCACAAATCATTCCGACTTAGTTAATTACTGCTACTAACAGAAGAGTAATCCAATGATGCTGATGAAAGGTACGATACAAATAAATTTTCTTCAAAAAAAACAAATACTCTGTTGTTTCAGTTTGCCGGCTCTGTTCTTTATGGATAATCTGATAGATTAAGGATAATCGTTTATAAAGATGAATTGAGTATTATTAGATACAATACGTATTAGGTTCTACATAATCTCTAATATTATACTTTTAACCTTAATAACTATAAATTAATATCATATAAAAATATTTTCAAATACGAATATAGTGCTACTATATGCATAACACTAAACGGATATATTTTTAATTTAATTAGTAGTTAAAATTTTTAAATGTTAACTTTATGAAAAATAAGAATGTCTTATATTTTTAAACGAAGAGAACATTATAAACTAAAAGATAGCTTATGAAAAATTATCTATGGAATACTTATGAGAACCGTGGTATATGGAAGTATAAGTTGAAAAGAACATGTTTATGCAAATGCTCTGTACTGCTTCTTTTCCAACTGTGGGTTAGGCTCCACCATTGGTGGAGACGTGAAGTAGACTGGAGTGAAGATTGTGTGAATAATACAAGGTTGGATAGCTACTACTCCCTTCGTCCCATAAGTCCTATGATAATAGTAACTTTTTATTTTTTTAAAGAAAATTAAAATTGGATAAGGAATGGCCGTAATGGGTTAAGATGAGAAAGTAGTTGAAAAAAATAATGAAGGAATAGTTATAATTAGTTAATAGATAAAGAAGTAGTAGTATTTACAAATAAATTTAAATAATAAAAGTAACAGTATTATGAGATAGAGGAAGTATCGCCGTTTATTTTGGGAGGGAGATAGTAGCTAGCTAGACGGTTGCAGCTAGGAGTATTAAGTTGACATTAATGGTTTGGTGCAGTGCATGCCGTGTGCTGGTCGATCTGCACCAACCAACCACAGCAATATATGCACACTCAAATTAAGCCTAAGCCATGCCATGCCATGAATGCCGCGCTCACATGACCGTATTTATTGGTTGGCTCCATCAATTCAAAACGCTCCTTGCGAAACGGACGGCCACATCTTAGTCTGAATCTGAATCCTCTTTTCTTAATTTTGACTGGAATACTATATTCCGAGTACTAACCACTTTTCGTGGAAAAGTAGAGAGGGTTTTAAAAGATTTTTACCTTTAATATCCTGTTTGGAACGTACTATCTTCATTCAAAATATATGTTTAGATTTATAACCAAAAGTTGTTGTATCTAAGAAAAGTTTTTATATTTTAGAATAAAGGTAGTCTTCTCACTGTAAAACACTTGCGATTATATATGAAGAGTAACTAATTAATTAACATGAGAGATGATGTGTGAACAAAGAACACATAATTACGTACCCAGCAATCAGCACATTAAGCAGGATGGTTGCACCCACGGCCAGCCCTGCCAGCTCTCCGATCTGCATGACCAACAGAAAGAATGATCAGTTCAGATTAGGCTTATCTATTACCCTTAATTTTAGCTAATCAGTTAGTTAGTCATTGGTAATAATCTGTTAATTAATTAGTGGTGGCTTACCGCTCGGTTGTCGGTGGCGACGCCGGAGATGACGAACATGAGGTAGAAGGTGATGATGAACTCGAGGACGAGCGACTGCACGTCGGAGCCGGCGGGGAGGGTGCCGGGGAAGTGCTCGTGGCGGCCGCCGAACATGAGCCGCAGGGTGCCGCTGGCGAGCGTGGCGCCCAGCATCTGCGCCACCACGTACGCCGGCACCTGCCGCCACGGGAACCGCCGGCACGTCGCGAACGCCAGCGTCACCGCCGGGTTGAAGTGCGCGCCGGAGATGTGCCCCACGGCGTACACCATCACCATCACGGCAAGCCCCCACACGATGGCGACACCCGGGAACGTGATCTGCCCGTTCTTGCTCTGGTTGATCGTCACCGCCCCGCACCCCGCGAAGATCAGGAAGTATGTCCCGAAGATCTCCGCGATGATCTGTGAACACCATCCATGCATTTCGCCATTGTTAGCTAGAGAAACCGACAAGATGAGAAGACACATGAAATGAACTTGAAATCCGAAAACGCCATGCATTACTGGAGCTCACCTTCTGGATGAAGGGGACAGAGACGACGAGGCCGCAGCCCTGTTGGTCAGTGAACTCCTCCTGCTTCCTGCCCTCCTCCATGGCTCTCTGCTCATGAGCTGAGGCGCCATTAGTCTGGGAGTTGTTGTCACCTCCTCCTCCTGCCATCTCTCTACCAACAACTCACAGGAGAGGCAGAGCACAGATGCAGGTGAGTAGAGAGAGAGAGAGAGAAGGATACAACTGCAATGGCAATGGGTTGCCGATGACCCGGGCGCCTATTTATTGGCGCCACCAAGCTAGCTGATCTCTCTCTCTCCTCCTCCTTCCATGGTAGCTGCTGATCATGCTGCTGCTACCGCGAGAGCTAATCAGATATCACTTCCCATGCCGTTTGGATTGACCGAGCCAACTTTAATCGGCTGGTTGGTGTGTTCTGTTAACTGTTAAAGTATATGATAATTATAATTAACTGGTGGTGATTATCCATTTAATTAGTCTGGATTATTATCTGTTTTGTTTGCCATGTCAAAAGAGGATTATCTGTTGGTCCAATGAGAGACCAAAGGGGGCGCTAAAAATAACAAATTGGGATTCAAAGCTCAACTACCCACCAGTGGCAGAGACGACAACAGAGTACTTGAAACCCTTCCGAAATGTTTTACTGGAGACAGTTGATGGGGACTGCCAGAAATTAAGCATGACTAACAAGATCTGAATTTTTTATTATTTAAATCTTTTTATTTTTTATTTTAAAAATAAACATTCCTAAAAATTATTTTAGAATTTAAACTTTTTGGTCACGCCAGTCTAATTGGAATTGGCACGTGGCCAAACAATGCTATCAGGTCAGCTCGCCACGTTCTGCTCATGGTATGCAGCGTTGTTTATCCATACTAGACAGAATAACATGACCAAAAGATTCAGTTTGAAATAAATTTCGGAAGGGTTTAGTTTAAAAATTAAAAAAATAAAAAGTAAAAAAATCATAAGATCCGGAGAAAGGGTAAACAAATATCCCGGTAAATTCCCAGACCTATAAATTTTTTTAAAAAAGTTTTAAGAAAAAGAAAAATTAACAACTTTTTTTTCATGCATAGACCTCGACACACGCATGCGATACGTGTAAGCCCTTGACTATATCATCTTGTTTCGTCCTCGTAGCATTTTCAAATTCGCACTAATTTTTTAGTTTTATTTATTTTGTTATGACTTGTTTTATTATTAAATATAATTTAAGACATGCTTATATTTTTTAATCACGCTATATTTTTAAATAAGATAAATGGTCAAACAATACGTTTACAATCAAAGACCTTTCATATCATATATTTAAAAATAGAGGGAACATGTTATTAATTAGCTATCAAAGTCATGAAAAGCTAGGCCCATTAAATCATGCACGCTACACTAGTTGAGATGTGCATGATCTATAGGCTTTAGTTAATTTTGTACCTAAACTATTTCTTCGATCTCCAATAATCTTTGGCCGGTCAATCTAATTTCATCTATATATAATGAAAATTTCAGGATCGGAGAGTGAGACAGTTAGAAGGGGCACGATCGTACGGTTGAAAAAAAAATCATTGCCAAGGAAAAAAAAGACGAGCTTTTTGCGTAGGACGGTACAATGCATGTACGTACGGCCATGGCTCTGTGAATCCTTGTCGCCAAGTTAAAGTTGCCATAAATTGTCGATCGGCACATTAATTTTCAACGTCTCCAGTAAATGCGAGTCCTTTATGACGATCCAACAAACCGGTATGGCGATGTCTATCGCTTAATTGATTTAGTCTTTTTTTTCTACCTTAATTGGTCTGATTTAATTGAGCCATTTGTTCACGACCAGTAGCTGATGAAAAAAAAAAAGAGAGCCCAAACAAGTATAACTATATTTAGTTTTCCCTAGATATGTAAATATTGTTTTTAGTCTCTTCAATAACACTAAAATTGCATCATATGGTCATAGATGAGCGTATGCCGCTCACTCTGTGCAATTTTTCTCTTCTTTTCATACAAATCTTAATATATCTGACGGGCTAGAAATTGAAAGTTTTTTAACAAAAAAACCAGCAACAAAATTCTAGCAATTCTCTATCCTCCTATCTTTCGGTCATTTCTTATTTAGTACGAGACATCAAAGTTTTTTTTAATTTTAAACTCTTTTAAATAATATAGAAATAATTATATTTTAAAACAGAAAAAATAGATATGGCAATCACACGCATGTAACCCTAAGCTAGACCTAGCTGCTCCCTCGGAAGATGCACGCACCGAAAAGCAATGGACGATGGACGGCTTAGCGTTGCCTTGACGGAGGACGGACGGTGGCACCAACCGCAGCAAATGCGCCGGCCGGCCGGCCGGAGTGTACAGGTGCGAAGCTACGAGTAGCTAACAGCTGCCTCTCGCTGCCGTACGTGCTTCGTTCGTTTACCCTTTAACTTATAAATTATAACTAAAATTTAAATTTTAAAATTTAATTTAAAGTTAAATTTAGGTTTTTATTATAATTAATTTTTCAGTATTTACTTTTAAATCGTTAAAGACATCTATATTGAAGTTTTACTTATAAATTATTTTTTTATTAATAAGCCGTTATGGTTTATCGTCAGCCTAAGCAAAACGATGGCATTGAATATATGGTGCCCGTGCATAGCTAGCTTGCAGCGCCATCGCCATTGGAGGCGGCTAAGCTAGCTAGCCGTTGGCGAGACAGGCACCCCGTGCTGGGCAGGCCGGCCGCCCACCCAGCAAGGCCGAGGGCGCCATTGATGAGCCGAAAACCTTGGTGTGTGTGTGTGTATATATATATATATATATATATATATATATATATATATATATATATATATATATATATCGTGTGTGTTCTTGTATGTTGCTGTATTATTTGGGGTTAATTAATTAATTACTTGCTTGGCGCCGGATCGAATACTAATAAATAATAAAGTTAATTAGATCTATACCATTATAAATTCCACGGTGTTGAAATATGTCAGTATAATTCATGTATTTAAAACTGTGCCATTACAATTTTATAGTTATTCGAGATATGCCACTGCTTACGTCTTTAATGTGTTCAACAAAACTTTTTTGACTAAATTGTCTCCATCTTCTTCCTTCCCCCTCACTCCTCTCTGATATTTTTGGTCCTTCCCCATCACTCCTTTCTCCCATTTTCTGTGAATCCTGGCCACGTTTGCTACCCTCTCCACCTCCGCTCTCGTGCCGGCCTCCTTCCTCTTTTTCCCTCACCTCTGTTCCACGCTTCCTCAGGCCTGGCGGATCGGATGAAGCTATTAGATGTACTAGCGCTCATTGGCTCAGTTCCGACGAAGTAGCGCGTACCGAGAGGAGGATGGCGGCACCATCGTCCTCGTTAGCGACTGCTGTACCACGAGAACCACGGGGGTCTCCAAACCTACACTGCCGCTGCTTGCCCTAGGCCGCTGCTTCCACACGGGGAAGCCGCTAGGATCTGCATTTGGCTAAGGAGCAGGATGTGTGTGCTCAGGACGCCGGCACCAGATCCACCGGGAACATGGCGAACCTGAGCCCCACCGCCACCTGTCGTCGGAGCCACACCCCCATGCCTCCCCAACTATGGATTCAAAAGTACCGCCACACTCGAGCTTGTCCACCGGAAGCGCCACCACGCTCAAGCTCCTCTGTCGGTGAGTTCGTCAATGAGCGAATCGACCTGGGTGTGATGTCTTTGGGCGAGACGAGCGTGCCGAGGTAAGGGTGAGGGTATTTTTATCCAATACATGCAAAGTAGTATGTCAATGGCATCATTACAAATACAAACAAAAAACAGTGGCATCATTATAAATACGTGAATTGTAATGGTATATTTCAAAACCAGAGAATTTATAATGGCATGAATCTAATTAACCTATAATAATAATGCTGATTATATACATTTTAATGTTGTATACTGTACTCGATCAGTAGTTTGACGTACTGATGGCCATTAAATCCTTGAACGTACCGCTTCAATTATCGTCGGACGCCGGCCAGCCGGCGAGGGTCCCTTAATTAGTTACGCACACAGAACTACAGATAGGCGTTGGTTGGTTCCTAGCTTGTGTACGTTTTTCTTTCTTCTTCTTAACAGTACACGTTATGTACTGTACTTCGATCCGATTGCTAGCTATAGATGCTACTTGATCGATAGATCAGTTCAGTGGTGGATCGCCGGCAATGCCAGCGTCAGCCGGACACCATGCTATACGTACGTACCCGGTCACGGTAACGCTCAAGATGGTGGTGGCCAGCAGCTCATCCAAGAGCCAACATTACCAAAAAATTATCTATAACAATTCAAAATGGCTATCTATAACCTATAACGTTTAATAATTATTGATCACTGCCGACTCTCCTCACACTACTAGAAAAACTATTAAACGGATAATCACGGTAAGGCTAGAAAGTGGTGGCCAGCGGCTCACCCAAGAGTCAACATTACGGAATCATCCATAATGATTCAAATTGGCTATCTATAACGTTTAATAGTTATTGGTTATTGCTGACTTTCCTTATGCTACTTAGAACAACTATTTAGTGGTTGGTTGCGCTAACCCTTCAAAATAGTGGTGGCCAGCGCTCATCCAAGAGGCTCTAACATTACCAAACAATCATCTATAACGATTCAAAATAGCTATATATAACATGTATGATTATTGGTCACTGATGACTCTCCTCACACTATTTAGAAAAAACTATTAAGCAGTCGTAAGTCACAAATCACTACTGCTAGAAAAACTATTAAATGGTCGTAAGTCACAAGTCACATGATTTATCACACGAAATACGTGCGGTGTATAGGATTCAAATCCAAGATCTCTCTACGTGTAGCCCCTTTATCGTCTCACCTATAAATACTTATTGACAAAGTGAGGGATATCGGCTTCACCCCTCCAAAAATTATAATGCATACTATAAATAATTTCAAATAAAAAGGTTACCAACTACGAAGTCTTACACTTCATCGAGTTCTATAACTATGAATAGCTTATCAACTATTTGATACTCTAACTATTAATGATTAGTAACTAGGAACTATTACAGATAGTCCCTCCTAGATCTATTTTGAATGGGTTCATTTTCGAACCGTTGAAGACGTCTTCTCAAACGGTTCTCCTTAAACCATTACGGATGACCCGTTATATAAAATTGGTTCTGTAGTAGTGCAAGTCTCTAAAGAGCCAGTGAGAGCCGCATAGGATCGACCGGATGCTGCCGCACCGAAGAGTAAATTATACAGGAGGTTTAACTGAACTGTGTCCAAGTGCCCTCTAAAAGTTATGCGTAGTTTCAAAAACCATCTTTGGTAATGTGTCGAATGTGTTATCCACGATGGAGAAGGTGACGATGATATATGGGGCTTTTTACAGAAAAGGGAACAAACAAAATGGGTAAGGTGGTGATGATATGACTTTTTTTTTCTTAAACCAATATATTACACACCCTGGTGGCTTGTGCACTGTACATGGTCTCCCTCTAATCATCTAGTTGCTCGCATCTTTGTTGATTCAGATCTGACTCATTTGGTGTATGTATTTAAGGCGTGGCAGATTGAGATATGATATTACAAATTACAAATGTGCGCATGAACTCAACAATACAATTACAAATGAATTATCTGTCTTCAATAATATGGTATAAAGTTAAGTTCAAGTCACCACAAGAATAAAATCGTTTAATGACCCTTTTTCTCGTGACCCATGTATGAAGAGTCATGGGAGGATTTGCAGTTTCTCAAAGGGTGAACTTTTCGGTGACTCTTTACTTAAGGGTTATTAGATTGTGTCACTTGGTGACTCTTGAACAAAGGGTCATCAAAGAGTGATGATCTGGTGACACCTCACAGGGTCATCCAGTTTGCAGCACTAGAAAATATGAAATAGGTTTGGCTCTTTTTTTTTTCTCCTTTTCCCACCATAACTTCCGCTCTCCCGCCATGGCTGAAATACTGGGTGCCAAAACATCAGGGGATAAGCTAGGGCCCCATGCTTCTCTAGTATTTGAGGCCTTTTAGAAGCACAGGCGAAAGAAAGGGAAACTGAGAGGGGATGGCCAGTTTTTGGGTTAATTAATAGGGTATAACACTTATGTGGACTTGAGTTTGTATCCTAGCTACTGCAACTTTTTAGATAATAGAAACAGGTACATCTTCAGCCTCGTTAATTAGGAATACACAGCCGTAGGCAGCACAATTTAAATAGAAACTAACTGATATATAGGTTATATTCCACATGTAATTAGTTCATCAAGAAACCTATAAGCGTGAGTCGATGTGTTAAAATACAAACAGTAAACTGTTATTCCAGCCAGTTTCAGTTTATGAGTGAATAGGCTAAGTGTATACTCCTCTATCCCAAAATAAGTAGATTCCTAGAATCTCAAGAAAACTATCACTAATACAGAATTGGCTATCTAAAACAGGTCATCTGTAATGAATCAAGGAGAACCGTTTGTGATGACCTCATCTCTAACGGGTGGCTAATCCGACCATCATAGATAGTACTTCAAGGGATGACCCATTAGAGATGTTAGGTCATTTATAACGGTTCATAACTACGAGCCTTACATATGTGGTGCATATTATTTGTAATGACTCATAATAATGAATTGTTATAGGTGACTTATCATCTTTAAAAAGTCATATTTTTTGAACCGTTATAGATGACATATCGTCATCTATAACGGGCTTATTTATGGGAACCATTACAGATGACGAACCTACTCCACTCGGTCGATATATCTCCCAATTCCGATGTCTTCGCTAGCCAGATCTGTCCACCCTTCATCTCTCTCATGTTCACTTGAGTTACTGAGCACCGCCGCCCCTGACCAGTGACCACCACCGCCGCTGCCTCCCCTTGAGCACGAGGTCGACGCTGCCACCACCTCGCCTCCCTCTCGAGCCCGAGCTTGAGGTCAACACCCTGCGACCGCCTTGCCTCCCCCTCAAGACCGAGCCTGAGGTCAACGCCGCCACTACCTTGCCTCTAGAGCTGGAGCGTCGTTGCAGCTGCTGCCTTGCATCATGAGCCCGATAGCGACGCGGTTGCTGCCGCCTCCTTGCTCTCAAGCCAGACCGCTGACGCGGCCGCCACATTGACCCAGGCAAGGATGCGGTCATCACCACCTCTCTTATTATCTTCTCCATCCCCAGCTATGAGCACCGCCGCCACCGACCACCGGTTACCACTAGACCCGCTCACCATGATCTTGGGAGGGGGGGGGGGGGGGGAGGGAGCCAGATCCACCTTCCTCAAGACCGGGGACCAGTTGTTGGATGGCAACGTGATGCTGACAGCAACGAGCGGCTTGGCATCAGCGACAGTGATGAGATACTGGTGGGATGGGGCGACAGCAACGAGCTGCTGGTAGGCTAGGGCGACGACACGGTGACAAGCTGCTAGGGGGCTGGGGCTATATTTTTGAATTTTTTGGGCAAATTTCCATATCTTTAATGGCTCATGGTTGGGAACCGTTATGGTTTAATGCCATCTATAACGGCTCATAACTGCGAACCGTTACAGATGACTTGATCACTAACAGGTGTTTAACCGATACAGATAACCTTGCACATCAGTGACCAATAGTCTGTATCGATTGGGATACCCGTTTCAGATAGGTTTTTTGAACCGTTAGAGATGAGGAGGTCTATGGTAGTGTATAGTGCGGAGAATAAATGACCAAAGTGTCCATCCTTAATAGGAAAGTAGTACTGGTAGGTTGATAGGTAAGGGGTATTGAGGGAATTAAATTTCTCGATTTGTGGATCGATGGTAGTTAAAAGGGTAGAAATCAATTTATTTGGGAATAAAATTTGAGCTTTAGAAATCTACTTATTTTAGGATGGAGGGAATATAAATCAAGGGTCACTACGTACTCATGTATCACACTATGCTGACTAGTGGAAACTCACCAATTTTCACACAAGACAATTCTGTGTCAGAAGGTCATATTCAAGACTTTCTCTATTCTAGCTATGCATTTATATCCTTCAACACAATTATATTCCCTCAAGACCAGGGGGGGGGGGGGAGCCAGATCTAGCTTCCTCAAGACTGGGGACCGGTTGTTGGATGGCAATGTGATGCTGATAGCGACGAGCGGCTTGGCATCAGCGACGGCGATGAGATACTGGTGGGATGGGGCGACAGCAACGAGCTGCTGGTAGGCTAGGGTGACGACATGGTGACAAGCTGCTGGGGGGCTGGGGCTATATTTTTAAATTTTTTGGGCAATTTTTGGGCAAATTTCGATATCTTTAATGGCTCGTGGTTGGGAACCGTTATGGTTTAATGTCATCTATAACAGCTCATAACTGCGAACTGTTACAGATGACTTGATCACTAACGGGTGTTTAACCGATATAGATAACCTTGCACATCAGTGACCAACAGTCTGTATCGATTGGGATACCTGTTTCAGATAGGTTTTTTGAACCGTTAGAGATGAGGAGGTCTATGGTAGTGTATAGTGCGGAGAATAAATGACCAAAGTGTCCATCCTTAATAGGAAAGTAGTATTGGTAGGTTGATAGGTAAGGGGTATTGAGGGAATTAAATTTCTCGATTTGTGGATCGATGGTAGTTAAAAGGGCAGAAATCAATTTATTTGGAAATAAAATTTGAGCTTTAGAAATCTACTTATTTTAGGATGGAGGGAATATAAATCAAGGGTCACTACGTACTCATGTATCACACTCTGCCGACTAGTGGAAACTCACCAATTTTCACACAAGACAATTCTGTGTCAGAAGGTCATATTCAAGACTTTCTCTTTTCTATCTATGCATTTATATCCTTCAACACAATTATATTCCCTCAAGACCGGAGGGGGGGGGGGGGGGGAGGGAGGGGGAGGGGAGCCAGATCTAGCTTCCTCAATACCAGGGACCAGTTGTTGGATGGCAACGTGATGCTGACAGCGACGAGCGGCTTGGCATCAGTGACGGCGATGAGATACTGGTGGGATGGGGTGACAGCAATGAGCTGCTGGTAGGCTAGGGCGACGACACGGTGACAAGCTGCTGGGGGCTGGGGCTATATTTTTGAATTTTTTGGGCAATTTTTGGGCAAATTTCCATATCTTTAATGGCTCATGGTTGGGAACCGTTATGGTTTAATGTCATCTATAACGGCTCATAATTGCGAACCGTTACAGATGACTTGATCACTAACGGGTGTTTAACCAATATAGATAACCTTGCACATTAGTGACCAACAGTCTGTATTGATTGGGATACCCGTTTCAGATAGGTTTTTTGAACCGTTAGAGATGAGGAGGTCTATGGTAGTGTATAGTGCGGAGGTCTATGGTAGTGTATAGTGCGGAGAATAAATGATCAAAGTGTCCATCCTTAATAGGAAAGTAGTATTGGTAGGTTGATAGGTAGGGGGTATTGAGGGAATTAAACTTCTCGATGTGTGGATCGATGGTAGTTAAAAGGGTAGAAATCAATTTATTTGGGAATAAAATTTGAGCTTTAGAAATCTACTTATTTTAGGATGGAGGGAATATAAATCAAGGGTCACTACGTACTCATGTATCACACTTTGCCGACTAGTGGAAACTCACCAATTTTCACACAAGATAATTTTGTGTCAGAAGGTCATATTCAAGACTTTCTCTATTCTATCTATGCATTTATATCCTTCAACACAATTATAACCAGCTGCCAGCAGTAGTAGAATCAAAAGAAAATTCCGTATATGCCACTCAAAGTTCATCAATTCCCTCGTATGTCACTCAAAGTTCACTATTCTCATATATATCATCACTCTAACTTTTTCACCCTCTCAAAACAGCTTGCATAGCACGAAAAAAGACCAAATTTCTCATACGTGCAAGAGTACTCTTCCCCAAGGTTCGATATTTTAGTTTGTAATTTCATAAATTTCATGATCCCCACATACACAACATGGGAATTTATTTTCTGTAAAAATTCATTTTTTAAATATAGCAAAATTTGTCAAAATACGTACTTGACCTACAAAATAAGTTTGGGCCAGTTTGAACAAATTTTGCTAAATTAAAAAAAATGAAAATTTTGCCTGAAAGAAATTCTTGTGTATGGGACCGGAAATCCTAAAATTTATGAGATCTCAAACCGAAATATTGAACCCTAGGCACGACTGCTAGCTCTTGCACTATGGCAATTTGGTTTTTTTCATGCTATACGAACGACTATTTAACAGCACAAAAATGGTAATGGTAAGATAAGGTGCGAAAAGCTAGAGTACTGGCATATTTATGAATAGTGAACTCTAAATGACATAAAAAACGGATGAACTTTAAGTGGCATATAGAGAATTTTCTCTAAAATTAATGAATAGTAGTCCATAGCTAGCTAACGACCTAAGGTATTTAGGGTGTGTTTGGTTCCAGGGATTGTGTGGGTTGGGTTGGGTTCATCCCATTTTTGTGGGTGTTTGGTTTATGGATTGGGAGGGATGGGTTGGACCTGGTGGGGAATATTCCCCTTATATCCGGGTTGCAACGATCCGGCCAAAACGGCCGGACCGATCCAACCCACCTCGGGCGCGTCGAAGCGGCAACGGCGCAGGGAGCGGCACAGGCCAGGGAGCAGGGCGGCGACGGCGCAGGCCCCGGGGACGGCGACGGCGCAGCGGGGTGACGGGAAACGCGGACGAGGATGGAGGCGACAGGGTTGGAGGCGAGGCGGAGGGGGCGAACCAGCGCCGTGGCTGCACACTGCCGCCTCCAGGTCGAACGGCGCGGCGCCCCCACTAGCGCCGACAACGCCTCCCCCGGCCTCGGCCTCCACCACCGCCGCGGCCCTCGGCCTCCCCCGCCAGCCAGCGCCGACGCCGACGCCTCCCCCGGCCTCGGCCTCCACCACCGCCGCCGCCCTCGGCCTCGTCCGCTCCCGCCAGCGCCGACGACGCCTCCCTCGGCCTCGGGCTCCACCACCGCCACGGCCCTCGGCCTCCCCCGCCAGCGCCGACGCCGACGCCTCCCTCGGCCTCAGTCTCCACCGCCGCCGCTGCCCTCGACCTCGCCGACACCACCCCTTCGTGCATCCCATCCCACTCTAATCCCTTCTACCAAACAAAAAACTAGGACCATCCCATTTCTTAAATCAAACAAACAACTAGAGCCATCCCATCCCAAAAAAGAGGGATGGGTCTAACCCATCCTACCTCATCCCTAAACCAAACACACTCTTAGATTTTGGGCAGCAAACCTCGAGAAATGCGTACGTATACTTCTTCAAATGTTTTGACTGATCGAGAAAAGGAATGCTCGTACGAGCTATATGACCTAGTCTCTTGCATGTGTGTATGCATACAGCAAATACAGGCAAGCGAAAATTAATCAACCTAGTTGATCTGACACATGCATATGCATGCAATATATGCTTATGACTTTATTAATTAGTTGCTGCTAATTATTCATCAATTCTAGTTCCATGCTTACGTTTGGGTGAGATCATGTACACGTATTTATATACACTTAATTTCACCGTGCACGACCTGGCAGTAGAACTGGTTGACCTGGAGTGAACAAAAGATGATCGATCACCATTCATATGGATTGACCAATATTATTCGAGTCATGCTTTGTAGCTAGCTCTACCGAGTATAATATACTCCTAGTTAGTAGCTAGCTATTTGTGTGTCATTATTTTAGGGCAGTTAGTGGTGTGATCTCTGGACGACCGGGGTGTTCTCTTTTCAACGGATGGTAGGGATTAAGGCAAACAAAATTAGTAAAACAAACTGAATTATTAATTTGCACGTGATGTTCATATGTATAGTTACCGCATAATATGTGGTTTTTTACTGTATATGGACTAGCTATCGATCAATCATCTAAAAACACCATCAAATTTTAGTTAATTTAAGATACTCTATATCATACCAAGAGTACTTTACTTTTATTTTTCCTATCCTCTCCCCAACTATGCACAGTGCGCAAGAGTGCAACGCGTGGCTTACTCTCAACGCCTAGGCCATGCCGCTGCCAGGCGTCCACCCCTGCACGCCGTGCCATTGCCCCGCTTTGCCTCGCCAGCATCGCCTTAGGCGTTGATGACCTGCAGCATCTACCTCCAGACTCGCCCCTCCCCCCACTTCCTGTGCTAACTAAGCGGAGCCCCGAACCGCTAGAGACGTATTGTTATTCTTATCTCCTAACCACAAGGTTTCTCTCGCCTCTACCGTCAGTCTTCCACCACTACAGCCATTTCTCTAAAGCCATGCTCACCGCCCCACCCCCTCCCATTGCCTCAAATCCGGCAAAGCCTGCTGGAATTCAAGTGTCACTAGTGCCGAGAACAAGTAAGAACGTCACGTCATTGTCGTCGATTAGTCCTTCCTATCTTCCTCCCTTTGTTCTCTTTCTGCATCCCCCCTCTGTCCGGAAGTACGAGACTATTCCCGTGGATTGTGATCCAATAGCTAGGGTTATGTGAAGTTTCTTCTAACTTCGGTCACCCGATACTAACAAAGATGTAAAATGATTATAAATCCATACTGCTGTTTTTTCTATCTTTCTATTTTTTTAAAAAAATCATCAAGAGATGCCCATGTTCATATGGCAGCTATTTTGTTTTTTCTTGTAAAAACACAGTGTAACATTATATATCTTGTCGATAAGATAATTTATCATATATACATTGTAGACCAAATCTCTCTCGTCAGAACTGAATCAGCACAGTTTGACCGAAGAGTATTAGCAGTATGACGACAGGAAAATGGGGACGACCCTATGCGAGGGGTCCTTTTCTACGATTCGTTAGAGACTATTTGACTTAGTTTAATTTAAATACAATAAATAAATAGGGATCAGAAATTATGAGTCTATTACTTTCAGAATTCATAGTTTACATAGAAATTCTATTAATTACATCTCAAAAAAAAAACCCCTGATTAATAATTCCAAAATTAAGAAAAGAAAATTACATGACTGCTATAAAGCTATAAAAAAAATCTATCTTAAAGCTCCTGATGCCGTAGCCGTAGAATTGTTTGCGGATTTTTTTTATCCATATGTTTATTTTATTTTGGATATGCTACAATATTGAATACCTGAAGGTAGTTTGTTAATTTTTGATATGGCCGCTTGTATGACGGGAGAGAGTGCTTTTCTCTTATGCATGGGAAGGGTGTGAATAAATATTTATTCACACTCGGTGAATTTGAGCACATGAATGACGCTTGCTGGCATGACGCTTATTTCTTTTAGAATTTAAGTACAGAAAACAGTGCGTTTAGATCATGACAATATTTCCTTTTTATGGTAATATTATGATGCCGCAATGTTTTGCATGTAGCGTGTGTTTTTCATGAATTTGTTTGATATGCTCATGCTACCTAGGTTTTTACGTATTTGAAGTAGGTTTTTACGTATTTGAAGTGTGTAGATGCGTAGCGTAAACAGGGAAAATTTTAGTATGCTTGATTTAAACTACTATGCATGACATTGTACTCACTATCCTGGAGCTTGTATGCAAACTATGCTGCAAATGGTTTTGATTAGTTTCTTTTATACAATAGCATTATGAAAATGCTATTTTTTATAAGTAAAAGTGTATAATACCTCATCAGTTTTCTTAAGCATTCACTTGTATTACTACCAATGTGGTATAATTCCACGAGCCGTAACCGAGCGAGCTTATCATTTTTATTCGGTTATGCGACGCACGACTTGTTTATTATACAGAAGCGAGTCATGTGTCGAGTATACACTGAGAAAAACATATTTGGATGCAGTCATTTATTTCTTTTGTGCATCTCTCTTACATGTGCATGATAGAAATATTTTACTCGTGCATGGGAATGATAAAGGAAAAAAATATATGGGTGCAAGGATTTATTTATTTGGCACACACCCTCATTTAATTCTTGTTAGAAGAATGCAGCTAAGCGTTTATCAACATAAGCAAATATGCATGTCAATTACCATTATTAATCAATTTTGTTTATCACTTTGCTTGTATCACTACTAGCACAGTGTATCACCGTGAATCTAGCGCGACCAAAGTGAGTGTTTCTTTCATTTATGGTGCATTATTTTAGATGCAAGATGTATGTTTATGGCCATGATTTGTATCCGCTCATAGAAGACCAAACCTATGAGAATAGGATTCTCATCTAGGCATGTATTAGCTAATGGGACCGAATCAGAGGGCATGATATGAACATATTGTATAATGATGTTTCTAGGTTTGTACTCGTTGGCCGAGCCTTATGAGAAAATACAGAGTCGCAAAGAAAATTTTATTGATGAAAAGAATTTCCGCCGAGTCAAGGACATGAAGCTATGAAAATACAAAGAAAAATCCTTAATTCGTACTCATTGACTGAGATTAAAGACGGAATACAAAAAATCATATAGAAAATCATTAATCAACAAAATTTTCTTCTTGACTCGTACACATACCGGCCGAGCCAAAGAGCAAGACAAATAAAAAAATTACTTGGCGTATACTCATTGGCCGAGCCAAAGAAGATAAAAGAACTGCATTGACATGGGAGGAGGAAGAAGAAGAGATTCCTCAGCTTGTACGCAATGGCTGAGCCTAAGAAGGAAGAAGGAGCATGATCCCACCTTCGCAGCACCTGCGATCTCCAAACCGGCGCAGGGCGAGTGAGTAGAGCAACTCGCGTAGCAACAGTATCAGTAGTGGCATAACAGCGCTTTGCCAAGATCAGCTAGAAGCAGCAGCGCAGCAGCCTATGGCCAAGCTTTTCTCCTCTACAGCCTGCGCAACACTCGCCTCTACGCCCAAAAACTTTCCTTTTTTGCTATCCCTTGGTTCAGTACCCTTAATCCCCTATTTTAATGGAACAACCACTTGATGTACTTAGGGTATATTTTTTTTATGGCATGTATGATCTCATTCTTTTATATATATATATATATATATATATATATATATTGTATTTAATGGTGCATTTTATAAAAATACCACTACGGCTAGATATTTGCTTTCGTAGGTTGGTTACGGTGCGCGTGTGGATAAAACCCTGATTTATTTGATACGTACTATTTGATTTTCATAGAACACATCCATGCCTATCATTGTATTGGCATAGATGCTGCACACGTTTTTATTTTTCACCGTGCGTGATTATTTCGTGCCAGCTAGATAATTATTTATTTATTAAATAACCGCCGTATCTAAATATATTTTATATGGTTCGTCTATTTTCTTTTTTTTTACGGTGCACATTTTCTACTTAGAGATATCACGGTGGCTAAATATTAGGATTTATCGAGCCAATGGAATTCTTTGAGATAAAACCTTTGTCCGTGCTATATGCGTTCTTTATTATTTTTCCTGTACGGCATGTATGTGACACATGCCTTATACCATGCCGGTGAATATTTAGGACCACCATTATTTCACATCAACCAGACAGGTCTTAGTTCAGGGATATATCTTCCCGCTCAAGATTTTATTTTTTTTACGCTCGTCGTATTTGAATATATTTGGAACAATCCTTTTTTAATCATATCGTGTATTTTATTCATAGATATATCACATCAGTTGGCTATTAATATTTGTCGAGCATGAAATACGGTTAAGATAAAGCATTGATCTATAATACACACACTATTAATTTATTTATTTTATATAGCGCATACGTGACATGTGTTTTATTCTATATGTTGAAATATTTAGGGACGCAGTTCTTTTATGCCACCCATATATTACCCCTATTTTATATGGCTATATATTAGCTCATGATTTTATTTATCCTTTTAATGGTCTCTATTGTTTATTTCCAATATAATTATTTGTTTTATTATTTTACATACAGTATAATTTGAACAAAAAAATTAATTTATTATTTATTAAGCCATTTTTAAAATCATGGGCCAAAATTGGTGTCAACAGATGCCCCCTCGAGCTGCAGATGCCAAAAATTTGTTTTTGCATCTGGAGCTCGAAACATGTAAATTTGCATTTGTTTTGTTTACACACTGGTATTTGTGTGTATTTTATATCACCGATGGACCCATTCCTATGTGGCCCTCATTTATGGGTGTGCAATATATGCTGTTATTTTCAACAGCATATTGGGCAATTTTAAGTTCTTCAGATTCTTTATATACTGCCATCAATGTTTATGGGGCTCTAGGTTTCTTTATTTCATATCCCCAAGCTGAGCGCTTAAGAAGTTTGGTGAACTCTGTTATTGTGATTATTATTCACATATATGCATTTTATTTATCATGAGGCACCACGGTTTAGACTCATGAGGACTTGGAGTATTTTTTTTATTTATTCTATTTAGTCATACTTGGTTTGACTCTTGAGAGCTTTGAGTACTTTTTTTTTATTTTATACACATATATACACTCTTGCCACAGTTTAAGCTCATGAAGCTTGGAGCATTTTTTTCTGTTTTACTTTCAGCTATTTTTTTATAATTTTTTATACAGCGCAGTTTAGGCACGTAGGGTTTGGTGCATGAGTTTTTTTTTTGTTTTGCTTACAGTTTGTCGCTAACAGTCTAAGCTCATGAAGCGATAGAGCATGTATTGGTTTTTTTGGTCGCTTACAGTTTAAGCTCGTGAAGCAACGGAGAGTGTGTAGTTTTTTTTTGTCGCCTACAGTTTAAGCTCATCAAGTGATGGAGCAGGGATTTTGTTTTTATTTATGCGTAATAGCGCTTCAAGAATTTCTCATTTATTGGTGCTGGTTAATATTCACCATTCGGTGAGATAATCCTATATGCGCCATTGGAGTATACTTCTTTCATGACACAGGGGTCTTTTCATTTTAGCTCAAATTTTTCTTACATCCGGTGTGTAATATTCATGGGGCGGATAACTGCAAGAACCAAGTCTCCTTGTTTAAATGACCTTCTTTTGAGCCTCTTACCGAAGGCTCGTGATGCTCTGGCTTGGTAAGCTTCCAAATTTTGTAATGCCTGCAGCCGCTTGCCTTCTAATTTCTCTAGCTCATCTAGGCACAATTTTACCGCCTCGACTTCTGCTATGTTCTCATGAATAGCAACTCTCAGTGAAGGAATATGTACTTCTAGAGATAAAATCGCTTCCCCTCCAAACAATAACGAGTATGGAGTCATTCCGGTCGGTGTACGAGTCGTCGTTCTATATGCCCACAGGGCCTTGAGCAGCTTATCGTGCTATTCTTGCTTATTCTTTGTAACCACTTTCTTTAAAAGTTTGCAGAGGGTTTTATTGAATGCCTCCGCTTGGCCATTGGCTGTAGCGTTATATGCTGTAGAAAAAAAAATTATGTTTTATTTTAAACTTTGCACATAACTTTTCAATCAACATATTTTTAAATGGAGAACCGTTATCGGACATAATCTGGATAGGAATGCCAAAACGGTATATGAGGTGTGTCCTTATAAAATTTTCTACGCTTTCAGCTTTGACTTCTCTTAATGGCACAACTTCTGCCTATTTAGAGAAATAGTCAGTCGCAACAAGAATAAATTTATGCCCTTTAGACGATGGCAGTTGTATTGGCCCAACTACATCCATTCCCCACATCTTAAATGGCTAGGCGATGTTGGTAGGATGCAGCGGCTCATGTGGCTGATGGATGAAATCAGCGTGTATCTGACACTCGTGACATTTCTTTGAGAATTTCATAGAGTCTTCAAACATCGTCGGCCAATAATAGCCTAAATATTTCAATTGGTAGTATACTTTGGGTCCAGACTGATGTGCGCCGCAAACTCCAGCCTGTACTTCATTTAAAGCATCTATAACTTTGGTACTAGCGATACAACGCAATAGCATACCATCATACGCACGCCGGTACAACGTGTCATTTATACACGTATAACAGGTTACTCTTTTTCGGATTCTAGACCTTTCACAGGCTTCTAAAGGTAGATACCCGTGCAACAAATAATCTAGGAGGGGAGTTCTTCAATCTCCTGTTTCTATTTCATAAACATCTGTATATTACCCCTATTTTATATGGCTATATATTAGCTCATGATTTTATTTATCCTTTCAATGGTCTCTATTGTTTATTTTCAATATAGTTATTTGTTTTATTATTTTATATACAGTATAATTTGAACTCAAATATTAATTTATTATTTATTAAACCATTTTTAAATCACAGGCCAAAATTGGTTTCAACACGGTACTACTTCCACATCCACACAGGCTCATCTACATCGATCCATTAAACCACACAGTTGACAACAAGTTCTTTTTTGCTATAAAGTTGACAGCAAGTTGGAACATAGGACTAACACTACTACTACTACTACTACTTACGCCCTTCTTCTTAAAAAAAGGTAGTTAGATTATTATATCTTTCATTAATACAGAGCTAAAATAAGGCTGCCTTCGTCAGTGGGTTGGAGAAAAAGTTTTCGTGCACGTAAGACAAGATAAACCGTTAGCGCATAATTAATTAAATTTTAATTATTATAAATTTAAAAAATAGATTTATTTGATTTTTTAAAAGCAATTTTTATATAGAAAGTTTTTGTAAAAAATATACCATTTAGCACATCAGTAAGTATGTTCATGAGAAATAAGAGATTTTTCTCGTTTACCTCCTTCTGCCAAACAGTATCTAAAAAGGAAAAGAGAATAAGAAGAAAGAGAAGAGAGCACCACTAGTTCGATGGCCAAAAAAAAGTATTAAAACAGTTTAGTAAACCGTATCCTTAAAAATAGAATCTATGTGAAATCAGATTCTTAAGCTAAAACTATATTGCTTTACATACGAAAGGAGTATTAATAATTACTCAACCACTGGTCGTAAGTTGGCTGGTCGGCAGATCGCCCACTCTTTTCCGGGAGGAAATGTGCCGCGCATTACGCTCAAATAAACCGCCTGTCACGGACTGACTGATTCATCAGTCTTCTCTTTGAATTTTCCACTTACTTCTCTACGGCAGGACATAATCTGGACGACCAGTGTTGACTCCATCCGTCATCGAACCTCTTGATCCCTCTCACTCTACGAGCTAGAGCTAGCTACCGGTAATTTCGTTATGTAACCGTTGGATCAATAGTAAGTACGAGGGCATGAGCTAGCTAGTGTAGTAGTAGTGTTCACAATCACACAACACACAGTCCAAAAGCTGCTTTCTCCAAGGTGGAAAATATAGATATCTGTATAGTTTTTTAGAGATTAAGAATTAAAATAGAAGGACTAAAATATCCTCATTAAAGTCACTAACCGCTTTGTTTAATGTGTTGTGGACTAAACAGGATAGGATGAAAAGATTAGTACTAAAATTCATCTTTTATATACTATGCAGTTATATTTAAGACAAATATAAATTCTAAAAATAACTATATTTTATGATAAAGAGAGTACTCTCCAACCTCGGTTCTTTCTCTAGGGTGGACCTGAACCAGATTTTTTGTGCAACCGATTCTTCTCTTTCGATCTCTTCTTTGTTTCTTTTTAAACCAGTGTCACAATCAGTTCTTTAATTAATGTCATGATAATCATAGTAACAATAATATCAAAGTCCCTACATATTAAATTCTCCAGGACATAAGAAAATAAGCACTGATGAGCCAGCGTTCTAGCTACTAGATCGTAGCAAGATCTGCAATTTGGTTCTTCCTTAGACGGCAAAAAGATAAATTCAGACATGACGTGTTGCCGACATCTCTCAGCACTTAGATCAGCTGCATGGCTTTTTACTACAGCTAGCCTTCCAGATAAAATGGAGAACACACAGATCACACATGGTATCTTGCACATGAGCACATCGCAATGCACGTTTGCATGGTTGTGTTCTTCCTCCTAACACACAAAAGGTTTATCATGCAGGATGCAGCTAATCCTTTTTGACTTGTCCTGTTCTTTGTCCCCCGATGGAATGTTCACCATTTGGCAGGGAATTTCTTGTGTTTACATGGGCTTTTTCACCCCTACTAATTAGGGCTCTGGGTGCCAGTGCCACCAGTTTCTAGTCATGTTGTTGTCCGTATTAATGTGATTGCGACGTTGCTTAATCTGCTTTTTACCAGCTGAATCGAAGTTAAAAGTTACTCCATTTAGTTGGAGCATATGCAACTGAAAAACAACGACAGCCTTTGCTTTTTTTTTTCCTTTACTTTTTTCACTGCGATGTGGTAGTGGAGATGATAATTAACCGTGCAGCTTATGTTGATCGATCGATCGATCTTGGCTGCATGCTTGTAGACTTTTGTTGGGCAGATGGTTCTTCACGCGTGCTACGTAAAAAGCTAATTAAAGCAAAGCAATTCAATTCAAGCACTGCATTTACATGTAGTTGTTCAACTTCACCAAAGCAGCTTAAAGATTCATGTGCTTTTTGTGACAGTTTTTCTGAGCTTTAACACTTATCTTTCGGATGCACAGGAGAAAGTGAGAAACAGAGTAGCCGTATGTAGTTTTCAACTAGACAAAGCTGCTTAACAGTATCTGCTTGTTTATACTGAAAGTCTGAAGCTCTCAAGCTAGCTAGCTAGTAAAATAAAGGTTAAATATTTCTGCCTCTGTTGGAGACATTTACGTGTACAGAGACAGAAAGCGTGTCGTATCCAGATCTGAAAATACTGGTCCATTTCATATAGTTTCGTCATGATGATCTCTGTACTGGATCGATCTCAGCTGCCAGCTGATTATTGATACATTGATGAAGCCCACTGACTTTACTGATATGATACAGCTTCGTATCCCCAACTGTAAACATGTGATCGTACTGTTGGAGGTCAAATTAAATCAGTAATACCAACATTAATATATAGTTTTCTCCCCTGTCATAAATATTAAACTATTACCTTGGTCTAGTTTTAATCCTCTAACTATGCAACCGGATAAATTGCATGTCTTAACTATTAAAAAACCGTTTACTATGCATCCTCATCCATGCTTAGAGATGGTTTTATTCTATGTGGTATTATGACGTGGCAATCTTATTAGCAAAATAAATAATAAAAATTAGGTAAAAGCCACTTGCTAACTTCTATTCACTATTCTTCCACATATCTCATGTCTCTCCCTCCTGCACCGGTAGCTGCCTAGCCACCGCCATCTACTTTGTGCGGTCCAATAAGCCACCGTTCCTCCTACTTTGACTGCTACCCCTGCACCACTTCCTTACCGTCTAGGTGTCACATGCAGCTCAATGGTTTTGTCAAAACGTATCGTCGGTGCATCCTATCTTGCCAGACTGTGCGCTTCCTGGACATTGACAATTAGGTGGCTGCGACAGCCACTATTGTGAGCTGCTGACAGAGGAGAGAAGGTGTGGGGTTGGAGGGAGGAGGAAGAAGAGAAAACGAGACTGACATATGAGACTGACACATTTTTAAATAGTTAGACCACTACATCAGCTTCATATTGAATAAAACCACCTTAAAAAAACAAGTAGGAATGTAATATAGACAATTGTGATAGTTGAAGGACGTACTTTGTCTGGTTTTATACTTGGAGGCAGTGCCGGCCCTAGGGGTAGGCCACCATGTGCGACGGCCGAGGGCCCAAGCCGGGAGGGGGCCCAAGCCCAGGTATGTATTATGTATATGTAGTTATGTACAGCTAGTTACAGAGCAGCTCGTCTATCTGATCAGGCAGCCCAAGAGGCCAAAAAAGAGAAGAGGAACTATCAGAGGGCCATCTGCGGAACTACGGAAGCAGAAGCCAAAAGGGTGTCGCCGCGTCGGGAGTGAGGACTGTGGAGGCGCAGCCGGCGGATCGCATCGCGTATTCACGTCGGCCGCGAAGACGCGAACTCGCCCAGACGCGAAGATGCGGCAGCCGGCGAATCTCCAGGCCTCTGATCTCTTAACTCCGATCATAGTCGGTTCATCCATTCAGGTTATAATTATTTGTAATTTTGTATGGTATAGTATTCCAGACTTCTATTCTAGTACTCATGTGGTCATGTTTTTCTTCTAATTTAGGTGTTAGAATTTAAGAATGTTACCTAAAAAACATTTGTCAGGGGCTCAGAAAAGAAAACGAAAAAGAGAAGAAGAACAATTTATTGAATCACAAAGAGGTGCTTTACATAAATTTTTTGCAACATCAAGTAGTGTTGTGCCTGATGATAATGTAGTAGATGCACCTGATATTGAAGAAGAAGGGCAGCAACAAGTTGATGATAATCCAGTAGATACAACAGGGAATGAAAATTTACAGCCTTCCTCTCAACCTGAAAATTCAATTGATGATGTGCAAGTGCAAGAGGCTTCTATTCATGATATCTTTGATCCTAGAACTTGGGAGAATCTTGATAATAAGGATAGAGATATTGTGATTGAAAAGGGCGGTGAGAGAATTGAATCTTGAGTTCCCTGCAGATGCTCTTAATAGACGTTTTTCGTATGCTTACTACTCTAGAAAGTTAAGCAATGATGAGGTGGTTGATAGAAAATGGTTGGTTTACTCTAAACATGTGGACAAAGTTTTTTGTTTCTGCTGTAAATTGTTCAAATCAAGTCAGAACAAAAGTTTGCTAGCAAATGATGGATTGAAGGACTGGAAACATCTTAGTTTTAGACTCAAGCAACATGAGAATAGTGTTGAGCATATAAAAAATATGAATACTTGGAATGAACTTAGGCTGAGGTTGAGAAAAAATCAAACAATTGATGATAATTTGCAATGGGAAATTGCAAAGGAGAGAGAGCGTTGGAGACAAGTATTAGTAAGAATTGTTTCTGCTGTCAAGTTTCTTGTTAAACATAATTTGGCTTTTCGAGGGAAAAATGAGAAACTATATCAAGATAACAATGGTAACTTTCTGGGCACAGTTGAAATGATGGGTGAATTTGATCCCGTGATGCAAGACCATATTAGGCGGATTCAAAATAGTGAGATTCATCATCATTATCTTGGGCATAAATGTAACGCCCAGAAATTCGCACCGAAATTCTGAACATTAATGTGTAATAAATCCCTGCCCAGGAAAGCCAGGGTACACAAACCAAGTTGCCATACAGAGTGTCTTACAAACAGAGCAAACTGTATATTACATAAATGCAGCGGAAAAAGGTAAAACGAAGTCTATAAACAACTGGCCAAGCAGCCGCTTCCATTCCCACAGGCACTTTGACGGCGGAGCCAGCCTAATCCTCAGAACGTTCCTCGTCAGACGCGTTCTCCAACACTGGGGGGGAAAAATGAAGCAAGGCTGAGTACCACCCACAGTACTCAACAAATCACACCCACAAATATGCAAATGCACAGGGTACAAAGATGGGACAGGGTTTATTTGCGGAAAAGCAGTTGCAAAAGGGAGTAGTTCGCAAACAGTAAAAAGTTGATTTAATTAACAATATTAACTTCCACTGATTAACGTTACACCACGTTAACCAGGCCCAACCATTCCCAACCGATTGACGCTAAACCACGTCAACCAGTCTCCACTGATGAACGGTACACCACGTTCACCAGACACCTCCGGGTACCGTTACACCACGTTACCCGGACTCCACTGATTAACGCTACACCACGTTAACCAGTCACCACCGGACAACGTATCATGCTGACCAGCTTTTCCCGACCAACGCTAAACCACGTTGACCAGGCCGCGCTGATGGAAGTTACACCACATCCACCAGGCGTAACTGATGAGAGTTAAACCACACTCACCAGTCTCCACCGATTAGCGTTAACCACGCTAACCGGTCACCCGGTCAGCTCAACCACGCCGACCGGACACAAACCTTCCACAACACCAGTTTGATAACAGATTAATTATCTACGGTGAGACTAATCACAGTGAGTCTTGGCCAATGAGCCATAACCGCGGGCGGCTATTCGAATAGATTTACTCTGATCAGAGGTGTACAACTTTACCACAAGACACAGCCTCACACACGTTTCCGTGAGTCGATGTGTCACCACGACACCCCGCAAGAGCTGTGACAGGACCGTTCACGCAACCTCTCCTAACCATCCACCACGCTGAGGTTGCACCTGCCGACAGGGCACGCCATATTGGCCAGGCTACCCCCTTGCGCCACGGTGAATCCGGCAGCCGATCAACCCTACCCCGGGCCGACCCAACTCCATCTCTTCCACCTCTTCTTCGGTGCCTAGGAGAGGAGAAGAAACGCTTCAAGCCCAGCCGTTGCCACGCTGGCTTGTGGAAAGTACGGGAAGTTGCCCAAGTGGTTCTCGCGAACCGGTCCTTAATTGCCATGGGTGTGACAAGCAAAACCATACACCCACAGCCCACCATTTAGGTCAAAATTTTAGGAATTTAACAACAGCCTATCCAAGGTTCCGTTTTTCGACATTGAGTCGAATCATATAAAAGACATTATTTAATTCCCAGGTGAGCTATGTTGCTAAGCATGGCTAAGCATTCCTAAGAATTGTAAACTAGTCACATTATTACAGGTGACAAGGATTTAGTTATCAAAACTAAGGCTGAAACCTAACATTGTATAGGCAATACCAATCTACATGAATTATTAAAATAATGCAGTTTATTTAAGTAAACAAAGCAATTTAGCGAAAATGGGTACAAATTGATCAAGTATCAGTGCGACATGCCTTGCTCCGGCTCAAGGTATTCGGCTACGATCTCGAAATACGCAGGGGAAATACCGGTGTCGGATTCTACAAAAACAATGCATAAACAATTAAAAACAGTACATGGGTCGACAAACATGGGCTGAAAGTATTATAATGGATTCTCGGCATTTTTCTGGATTTAATGAAATTTGAATGGACTTAATCCGAGTTCGCATGAAATAGTTATGATTTATTGAAGTTTTACTGCTATTTTTAGTGTAAATATAATTAACCAGACGATTTATTGCGCATTAACCGATTTAAAGACGTCCACCGGAGGGGGGGGGGGGACGGCGCGCAGAGGCGGGCGCACCACACGGCGCCACGGGCGCGGCAACCACGCGGGTGAGCGACGGGCGCGGCCCCGATCTGCCACCCCGGCAGATTGGACGGCCCCGGGGAGCGGCGGCCGAAGCAGCCGTCCCAAGCGGGAGGCGCGGCGCGCACGCGACCCGATGTCGGCGGCGCAACCACCTACGGCGCGGCGACGACCACACGGAGGGCGGAAATGAACGGGAAAACGGAGGGGGTTCTCACCGGCGGCTCGCGACGGCGAGCGACGGCGGCGAAGACGACGGTAGCGACGAAAAGGCTGGGCGGCGGCCTCGGGACGACGTCGGCGACGGAGCTCCGACGGCGGGAACGGCGAGAGGCGGCTGCGAGGTGTCCTGGAGGATGAGGAGGACGGGAGAGGAGTTAGAGTGGAGAATGGAGACACGGCGCGGCGGGAATCACCGGCGGAAAGGAGGCGGAGGGCCGATACTCACCGTGGCGCGGGCGAGGCGGTCCGGCGAGCTTCGCTTCAGAGGAGTGGCGGCGAGGTGCGGCGCGGCGCGGCGGAGGTGCAGGCGGTGGCGGACGTCGCCTGGCGGCGTCCGGAAACGGCGGCGAGCGGCGACCGGAAGCGGTCGAAAGACGGTAGAGCTGGGGTGCGCGGTGGCGACGGGGTTCTGGGGCACTGGCAAGCTCGGCGTGTTTGGGAAAAGATGGAGGAGAGGGTGGAGATGGGTTTTTATACAGTCCGGCCGG